>RWGY01000677.1:0-87487 GCA_007726485.1 Eragrostis curvula | reverse complement strand
AAAAATAATCATCTCTAATTAGTCTTGGGATAGCATCAGTTGGTTATACAAACAGTTATAGCATGAATATACAGTCAGATAGTATTCTTCTTCTTGCTGCAAGAAAACAGACAACCGCAACTCTCCATTCCTCTTTAGTGTTGAGTCCTTGAGCAGATAGCATGGAGTTCAATAAGAAAAGAAATATCTAGTCCTTGAGCAGTAGTATGACAGCAAGAGCAAGGTGTCTATGCTACAGTGACAATTCGAACATAACTCTTGGGCTTCATCAGGAGAGCCCGAACACTTGCAGTTTTGAGCCAGCTCCTATGTCAAGTGAATGCAGGCATGCAGTTAGGTAGTGTTTGGTTGCTTGAGCCATTTTGATACTGGATGGAATGGTTCCGGATGAGATGATGATACAACTAGGATGTTTGGTTAATTGTATGAGTCGATATATTCTTTTGTCGATAATTACTTCGTGAACACATGGGCTGATGTCCCCCCGGTATTCTCCGTTATGTCCACAAACGGCATCATCAACAAGGACCAACAGCTCATTTATTCGTATGCAACGACGGCTGGCTTTATTACTGGTGGCCCGTCATCACCAATCAATCAATGATTAAAAAAAAGTCCAAGCGTTTTCAATGGTCCACGGACTCCAAGCAGCGCCGACCACCCGGAGTCCATCCGCACGCACCATGCGCGTCGGAGTTGCAGCCCGAGCTCAGCACGGCCACGGCGTCCGTCCGTGCCGCACGGAGCTCGCCTCTGCCCGCGCCGCCCATGCTCGGAGTGTCGCGCGCCGCTCTTGCCTCTTGGATTGGGATGCGGAGAGAACGAGGAAGGAGATGCCTGGAATCAGGGGAGCTGGGAAAGTGGCCTGGGCTCCGCCTGCTGCTCTGGTCCTACGAGTCGGTGCCCGTTACGCGACCTGGAGCTCTCCGCGGACCATCATCTGGTTGGCTAGGCGTCCAGGGGTGCCCGCGCCACGAGCGCAGAGCTTTCTGCGGCAGCGCGCAACCCGTGGAGCCTACCAGCACGCCGCCCCTGTTTGTGCCTCGCTGTCGGCTGAAAGCGCGCTTCGTGCGTCGCCGCCACTTGTGCCTCGCCGCAGCCCAGCCGCCATTTGTACCATGCCGCCCCGCGGGCGCATCGAGGAAGACGAGGTCAACACGACGGCGTGGAAGAAGACGATGGACACAACGGTGAAGCGAATCCTGCCCGTGTGCGTCGTCAGAGAACCTTGCCACACATTTGGAGTATTCGTTGTTCAATTTGGTTATGGCTTGCGTCGATTTGATGGTGATTTGGTATACTAGTTGTTCGATTTGGATGTCCCTGGTGTCGACATGCTTCGTGAACAGCCCGTCGCGCGAATGTCGTCGCGTTGAAGTAGTTGAACTGCGTGTACCGGACGCGCCGAGTCGCCGGCAGGATGGGTTGCCGGTGCGGTGGCCGTCCTTGGTGCCGCCGCCAGCGCCTTAATGATTGCTGTCGGCGAGCCGCGCCGGGCATGGCGTTGAGACCCTGCCGCGGAGCGCGGCGCCGAGGTGGCGGCAGCCGCGGAGCTCTCCGCGCGAGGCGATGCTGCTCCGACGAGATGGCCGCCGCGTTATTGCGCAGCCGGGCAGGCTTATGGTGAAGACGACGCTGCGTGGTCAGGGAGGTGCAGGATAGGGAGGGCGGTCCTACGCACCATCGAGCTCCTTGGCCGCCATGGATGCGGCCTGGTCGAGCTTTCATGGAATTGGAGGCAATCGATGGATGGGGAAGAAAATGAAGCACACACGAACTGGGATAGAGCGGGGTAGGTGAGGAATTAACAGACGCATGCCGCCCTCGAGACGACGTGGTAGGTGAGGAGTGGTCACAATGGATACACCCACAGACGTCGTTTGCTTCTTTGCACGAATCTTTCAACAGCAGAGCACCGCACGATGCTGGGTGGGCACATGTCAATGTGCTCACGAATCCACTCTCTTCTTTTGTTTGGTTGGTTGAATGGAATTGTACCGGATGATTCAGTCACATGTTTGGTTTCATGAATGATTCATGGTGTGGTAACCTTCTCCCAAAGTGGTAAATTTAATATACCTCCAAAATATGATAATTCATAATTTAAACAATCCTAATTTGTTCTTATATGTATTTAGTATGGCAATTTATAACATAAATACTGACATGCAGGACACAGTTGTTTTAACCAACCGCACACACCATCCTTATCCATCAATCTCACACACAAGCACAAATCACCATGGGAGCGGCAGTAGAGGAGCGCCTCGCGCCTCGCGCGGTGGGCGGCACGATTGAGCTTGATGAATGGCGGAACGTCCATGCGGATTGCCGTCAGGGAGGGCATGGCGGGCGGCGGAGCCAGGAGGTGGGAGAGGCGAGCGAGAAGAAGGAACGGCGAAGGAATCGCGGACGAGTCGGCCTGCAGCGCGTCGTGCGGTGTTTTTCTCGCACGGATCGGTGCAGCATCTCACGGGAATATTTTTCGAATGTGGATGAATCGGTACTGAACGATTGGGTTCCATTCAAGCAAGCAAACACAGGTACCTGTCATATTCGGGATCACTTGGTGCAGGATGAAGTTGTACACTCATCCAAACACTACCTTAATTGAAGTTTCAGATCCATGCTACAGTACCAACATGACAGAACAAATGTAATAAATCAATGAGTCAATTGAAGTCTGATGGCAACAGATTATAGCTGTGATAAATCATGAGTCAATTGAAAATAACAAACAAAACAGATACATCTTGACTGACCTGCTATGCTACCACCTGGAATATGATCTCATCAGGAGAAGGGGCTGCAACAATAATACACAATTTTAGTATATTCTGATGACACGGAATATAAACTAAAAACAGTATGTAGTGGTCCACCAGCTCCTCGCAACCAGTCCTAAAGATAAATCAATCATTGCATCATCAAAATCGATCCGCAGCTTCACATGGCAGCAATTTCTTTAGCAGCAAATTCGACATCAACAAATCAATCACCGCGTTGTTCACTTGGGCATTGTCTAATGTTATACTAAAAATCTTATCCTCTAGATTCCATTCCTGAATGCATTTCAATATAATATTAAACATCGATTGCGCATTGTGTGGTGATTCCATCATGAAGAACTTGATAATGAACTAGCATTTTGCCCGTGCGTTGCTACGGGAGTGATGATATAACTTCTTTATTCTAATTACGTAAATGTTTGTCTCATGAATATAATATTTTACATTGTTCTATAAATGGAAATAGTGTTTTTTTAATCCTAAGGAGTTCTCAAATCTTGATGTATTTTTAGTAATCCAAACAATGCTTAACAACTACTCCCTATTTTAGTGATAATATAACTTCTTTATTCTAAGTACCTAAATGTTTCTCTCATGAATATTATATTTTTACTTGTTCTATAAATGAAAATAGTGTTCTTTGTAAAAATCCTAAGGATTTATCAAATCTTGAAGTATTTTTAGTAATCCAAACAATGCTTAACAACTACTCCCTATTTTAGCAAAATTGTGTAATTCATAATTCGTGGTATATTTTATTATTGTAATTTCGACCATCGTATTCTACACATGTCAAGCTAGAATTCTGAGCTTCAAAAAATAATTTTGTAACATCAATGAAGAGATAGGCGTTAAACGATAACAAAAAAAGAGATCAAATAAGAAAAGTAAACTTGCAAGTAGTGGGATTCGAACTATGGTATGCTGCTGAGAAGGAAACAGAACTACCACTGGACCAAAAACATGTTTGTGTCTGAAGGTGATTGGGTTATTTTTCTATACAAAATAAACTCTGATTTGAGTTGAACTCGAATTCGACACAAATTTAAACGGGCAGAGGTCTGAAAACTGAAAAATCCGGCTGAAAATTATGGCTGGCGACCACTTTGAGACTTATTAAGTAGTAGAGATTTTCTGATCTTCCACTGGCTGTTGATTTGATGGCAAGTGACACAAAGATATCCTAATGTCTGATTTGAAATTCACATATCACCAATTAATGACACTTGAATTTAAATCCTTTTGCTTCTTCAAATGTTCTCATGCCATCTAACTTAGTTGTTCTTGAAACCTAAGAATCACCGATACGGGGACTGATAGTCCGATATAGCAATATGATACGCCAATACAGCGATACACAAGTTTCAAATAAAGAGTGGTTTTTATAGAGAGAGTATCCGAGTTTAGCCGTATCGTATACGAATACGGGATGCATGAGCAGTTACCAACACAGTTCCACAATTCGAAGATTCAGAAAGATTGGACGAGGAGGAAAAGGAGACTACCTCGGAACCAACTCGGCTTACCCTCGTTGGGGCTCCTACAATCTCGACATCTTGTATTTGCCCTCGACGATTGGGGCATCCTGCAAACTCGGTGGATGAGGAGCGAGCAAGCACGGGTGAGCACGGGTGTCCGTGGTAAGGAGCATCCAGGACAAGCCATCGGTTGTGCGACAGACAAGGAATATAGAGGCTGCCATGGTGACAAAAGAGATCGACAAGGTAACTTCCACCGGTTTTTTTTTATAGGTTTTTTTTTGTGACATTGGCTAACGCAAGATCTGAACTCTTAGTGGATGCCCGACAAACAATCTTCTATTACGTTAGGCTAAGAGACGTATGATTTTCTACCCGATACGATTAGCTCATGACAATACGCGGCAAATCCTATGGAGTAAGATAAAAGAAAGAAGGAAATATAAGTTTACCCGTCGCTGTGACACACACCTGGCTCAGATATACATGCGAGACACGACGCAGCGGTAAAAACCGAACCAACAGTACAGTACTGATGCAGGTACAACACGTGACATGAGTCTTAAGCAAATCCCAGAAAATATGCAATGAGGTCCACGGACGAGGCGCTCTCATTCACGCCTAATGCGGGAACTGAGCTTGATCTTGAATTGCCGGCGCCGGCGCACCAGCTGGCTCACGATCACCATAACCATAACCACCGCGGAAGCCCCCGCGGTCACCACGGCCTCTCCACGACCACGGCCGCGCCAGGGCCATAGTACCTTTCACCCTCAGCTGGCTTCAGGAACTCGTTGATGCTCACAGACTGAGATGAAAAAAGAAAATATAGTGAATAGAAATTGGGGCAAAAGAACAGAAGGTATATTTAGTTTATGTTTGGGATATGAATGATCTCATAACTAGTAAGTAAAACAAACCTTCTTGGCACGCTCATCCCTGTCAGCATTTTCCTTCTTTTTGTCTTTGTCAGAACCCTGCACCATAAAGGCAAGGTAAATAATAACTCGAGGTCCTCTGCAAAGACAAGGGGCAGGACAGTTGAGTTTACCAGCTTGATGAAAACCTCATCAGTGCTCTTCTTAACTGAAAGCTGCTGCATGGCCTGCAACTCCTTGTCAACCACCACCTTTCTTTCTTCAGTCTTCAGCGCAAGCAAAGCTTTCCTCTTCTCCTCCAATAGTTTTTCATATTCTTCCAAAGTCATCTCCTGTGCAACAGCGATGGTCAAAACAAAATAATATTTGTATAACGTCAAAGAGAATACCTAATCACGAGTTCATCGCAAAGCTTAAAGTCATCTGCATCCATAATACTACAAGAGCTATAGATGCCTCTACAAGTACAGTTTCTTGATGGTGTTCAAGTTTCCTAGTTTTGTCTGTTATTATAATAATAAGATATTAATGTGGTGCAGCTTCCTGAATCCATGCCTGCAAAGGTAATGCATGAAAACCTTGATGCTGCCATCCAAGCTAGCTATAGGCTGAGTGAAATTGAGAACTTGCAGAGCCAACCACTTTGTTGTGTGTAAGCCTCACTGGATCAATCAGCCCATAACCAATAAGTATGTGAATCAAGAGAACATGAATTTGTGCAAGCATTTTCACTTTTATGCATTGCCAGTACCTGGCAGTGAAAAATAATAAAAACCATGCTAGACTGCAGCTAAGCACGCTAATTCAATTCATTTAGTTAGGTTGAAATGCTACAGCGCACATATGTGATGCCAGACACAAAGGTAGACAGCATACTGTGTTTTTAAAATTCACATTCATGTGTGCATTAGGGAAGAATCATCAGTCCTTGGGTAAACTAGAAAAGAGCAAACAATTTCTGCAGTATGGACTTCACAACCGAGTGGAACAGGCTCTAGCGTGTCTCTCCATTAGTGAGACGGCCAATATAATCATGATAAACGAATTGAATCCACACTCTAGGTTCTCAACAGCATTAAAATTGCTAGTCTAAAGAAACTACATTGATGCTCTACAAGACTGAATAAGCGGTAAGGGGAAAAAATTCAGCTAGTGGAAAGCACATAAGCTTCTGCAAGCATAAAAAAAAACTATTAGCTGCATTAGCAACCAGTTAAACAAGCATCAAGTGACAGCTCTAGCATTTGTAAAACATCAACAAATAACTAAGACATTAGTAGTTGCATGCTGTAAACCTATCACTAGGAGATCTGCTCCAGAGCCCTTCAAACATATCTCTGGCAGTAGCATTTGCCTCTGCTACCAGTATGTGGATTCAGACACAAAACAGGTGCCCTTAATAATCTATAACTTACTCTGATGTGCTTCAGATTAGTTTTCTGATAAAATCTGATGTTTATCATACAAGCAGGTACTACCAATTTTTCTGCAGAAGGCAGTGTTTAAAAAACTACAAAATGCCCTATTAGAACCTAGGCTGAGATCCTCCATGCTTACCCCTATGCTTCTGATCCAGGCCCATTTTTATTAACTATGAGCTACTAAACAATTGCATTACAAATGCCTATGCCCACTTATGTACACGTCAGAATAAATCCAAATTCAATGACATGAGAATATCAAACTAGAATTATACCTTATCTTCCTCCTCTTCATTCGGCTCAACTTCCTTGTCCTTCTCAACCTCAGTTTGTGGCACCTCATCCGGCTTGTTCTCATCCTCCGTCAACGCAGCAGCTCCCTCAGTATTAACCGCCTCTACTGTTTCCCTGATATTTTGTAAAACAAACAAATGAGTTACACATTGAATTACCCAACAGAAAAAAGGATAGGTCAAAACTACAGAATACAGTATACTCAGATTACTAACTGTGCAAGGGCTTCATCTGTCACAGTTCCCCAGTTGCCACGGCCAGCTCCCTCACGCTTCATTTCATATCCTCTGCCTGTACCACTGTGGCGTTCATAGGCCCGGCGAGGACGCCCAGATTCATCTACAGCCTCCCCATCAGTGTAGCCGCCACGACGGCCGCCGCCACCACGATAAGGCTGACGAGGTCCACGGCCCCTCTCGGAAAACTTACCTTCACCATCCTCCCTCCTCACAAATCCACCATCTCCAAAGCCGCCTCCACCGTAACCTCCCTCAACACCATTGGCATCACCCTCACTAAATTCACGCCTTGCGCCTGTCCTGCCACCACGGAAACCACCTCTACCACGTCCTGGACCACCGCGTCCTGCCCCATCGCGAGCTGGAGCACCATAGTTCCTGGACTCCTTAACTGAACAGATAATGCAACACCACATCAGTACATTCATAATAAATATTTCATACCTCTACGACAATGAAAAATAACTATAGACATGACATTGCGTGATTTTACATAGAAAGATGACAAATTTACACTAGAATATGGCACCTACAGACATATAAGACGACAATCCTACACTACAACCCAAGACAACAATGAAACAGAATGCCATGCTGCCCCTCAAGTCAGATCGACAGGCGAGGGCAGCAATTCCGTATAGCGGTTGAATATAGCACCCAAAGACATATAAGACGATAATCCTACACCACAACCCAAGACAACAATGAAACAGAATGCCATGCTGCCCCTCAAGTCAGATCGACAGGTCACAGGCGAGGGCAGCAATTCCGTACAGCGGTTGTACATTTCAGGCCCAAACCTACCCAATACCCAACCAAAGACAACAATGAAACAGAATGTCATGCTGCCCCTCAAGTCAGATCGACAGGTCACAGGCGAGGGCAGCAATTCCGTACAGCGGTTGTACATTTCAGGCCCAAACCTACCCAATACCCAACCAAACAAATGAATCCAATAACGATCGCCTCCTATTTCGATCCGATTTGAACCGAAACATTATGAACTTACCAGCCTGCGCGGGCGGCGGCGGCTTGGTGGGGCAGCTTGGCAGGGGCGGCGGGCGCGGCGGCGGCCGGCTGGGCGACGTGGTCGCCTTCTGGCGGCGACGGCGAGGAGGTGCGAGGGGTCGTCTGTTTCGACGTCGACGAGGAGATCGAACTGGTTCTTGTGTGCCCATCTTCGCCGCCTCTCGCCGGCTCAACTCTGACAGAAATAAATAAAACACGATCCACCGCTTCTAACAGCCACCTAGAACACCGGCGACGAGACCGCCATGGACAAGCGAATCGAATCGAGACGAGGGGCGGTGGTCTAGGGTTTAGGAGCGGGAGGGGTAGGCGGAATGGTGGTGGCAGCGCGAGAGGCAGTGATCAGAAGGAGAGGAATGGTCGTAAACCCTAGCCGCCAAATGGACTCCCCATCTCTATCTATCACTATCCCCGGAGAGCACGGTCCGATAGGTTAATTACGGTCCTGGGCAGTGGATTCTGGTAATTACGTGCGTGCCACTGTATTTTGGGAGGAGCGGTGGCAGATTCAGGGCGAGTGATGGGAGGGGTGGTCATGTCATTTCGTGCTTCTATCTGGGCCTGACTTGCCTTCGGGAGTGGACTGTTTCATGGGCCTCCAGACATTGGATGGGCCTCTGTGAGTGGAACATTCGGAAGGCTTCCTCTGCCATAAGTGTTTTCGTTGGGCCTTTTTACAGTCTGAGCCCATCACAAAATTGAGCCTGTATGATGTATTCTTTTCTTAACGCGCGCGAAACTGTGTCTTCTTTTTTTTTAGGGAAAAACTGTCTCTTCTCTCTCGAAAGCTTGTTTTCCTTTTCTCAAACTGACATTTAGTCTAGAGATATAGACTGGCTACTTTTGTATTGAATATCATGGATTCCATCTCACCACATAAACAAGAAGCATATAGATCAATGACACAACGTATATTCGAAGAAGACAAAAGCAGCTTTTGCTGTCGAGTTCATCCTCATCTTTCCGCTTTAGAGTTACACCCTTTTTTTTCACACCTTGTGTTATCCCTAAAAAAAAAAAGCAGAAGGAGAAGCTAGCCTACAGTGGCGGAGCCACGTGCTTGCCAGGGTAGTCAAGTGTCAAAAATAGTGCTAAAACAATAGCTAAATAATGTTAAACAGCGTGTAATAGTGTTGAACAGTAGCTGGTGTAGTTTGTTTGCCCAAAGCGAGGGTAGTCCTAGGCCTATATGGACTACCCTTTGGCTCCGCCACTGTTGTGCCTAAGTAGACATGGTGTGCTTAGATCTACATATTTTTAGTTTTTTTTTCTAGTACCACCACTATCACTGGCGACTGGCGTGGAATCTTGACTTCCAAGTTGCTTGCTCCATTATCTCATGTTTTCTGTATTTAGCTCGCGACCTATCATCGGTTCCATGAATGGAAACTGTCGAGTCCAAACGGATCAGCAAACTCCTCAATGTTCCACATCCTTCCTCTGCTCCCGGAGCACCTGCGCCGCCCTGCCCGCTCTCCGAACCGGAGCCTAGCGCGCTTTCCACGGCTGCTTCGGTGTTCCTCCGATCCTGATCCTGCCATACGCGTCCAATTGATCATGATCAACCAACTCCAAATTGCTCGCGCATGCGTCTGGAGTTGTTGATCACCTTGGGTGATTTTCTTGCGGTCTAAGCATTTAGCAACTGGGGAGAAAAGCTAAATGACAGTTGCCAGTGAAATCGGGTACATATGGATGCTAAATACTAGGGTCATCCCCCCTCCTATCACAGAGTGTACCTTGTCACAATTTTCTTCCGGGCACCACTTTCAAAGGTGTTTTTTTTTCTTTTTGCAACACAAATTTGACCAATGCTTTATGCAATAACACAGCAGTTTAGAATGGTTGCTCTGGTCACCCGAAATTATTACTGAATAAGAGACTGAGAATAGCTGAACCTTAGGAGGACATGTACTAATTAGTTGACTGCTGAGCATCTGATATGATCTTTACTGAAACAGAATTTATTATGACATCTAAATACTATGTTATCATTTTCCAGCTTTATTTGAAGTTTTCTCAGTTGAGAGTATGATCGTAACTGGCCGTTAGCATGTCTCGTACACCAAAACTTTGACAAAATTCTAAATGAAAAATATCATTGACAAATTTTAGAAAGTTTGTCCGCCTGTTATAAAGTTATAACTTTTCCGAGGCAACCACCGTAGGCCGAGGCCTACATGAATTCTATGAGAAAGTGTAGCGGGTAACATAAACCTCTGCTCCTCTATCTTCCCCATCTTGAGAGATCAAGATGGCTTTCTCTGGCTGCCCCATTTTGACATTTGCGAGTGCAGTTACTGAACAAAAGGAAAGCAAGCCAATCTGTGAGTCAAGTGTAATGTGAGTACTCTTATTCTATCCTAATGTATAGTATACATCAAACTGATTGCATATCTCTCTTTCACGTAAAGAAAGGAGCCATCATGGAGACCGGTACAGGAAAGAAGCATCAAGTTGAGCAACTTGAATGATTGTTGTCTGCTTATTGGGTGCAGAAAAGATTGGTATATGCCATATCAGGAACCATGGATGGAACAAAAAGCTAAGAGAATGTTCAGAGAACAGATAGCCAAGAAGCTCCCCTACTATCCTACATGGATGAGGAATACTCTATCCCTTGTTTACGTAAGGGATAAAAGAACATTGACCTTCGAATGCCAAACAATATTCCTGTGTAAAACTAACAAATTCCCCATCTAAGATAAATCTTCTGATCAGATAAAGATGCGGATTAAACAAAGAAAACCACCAAAGCAGCACAGACTAGCGCAATTCAACGCCACGCTTACTCAAACAAACAGCAATGTGCTCTTAATGGCTAATCCGGTGGTGGTATCGGTCTCATTGATGATATCTTAAGGCTAGGCAGTGGAAAACACGGCCTAAACAAACAATCTTATCCCCGTCTTATCTGCCTTAAACATGCTACACACAGAATAAATTGGGTAATGCATGTCCCCATCATGGACTACTAGCGCGCACTTGCTGCTGAAATCTTTTTCGCTTTATATCAGTGGATTATCGAAGATTCCGAAGCAGAGGAAAGTAGCAACAGCCTGTAGTTCGCATGACAGGAGATAATGAAGTTTATTCTCCTGCGTGGATTCGATCAGGTAGAATAGAATACTACTGGTGTTAGAGATAGGATACAATGATAAAGTACCATACCACTTCCAAAGCGTCGTCTCGGCATCAGAGACGAGTTCTTCATACCCAGATTTGGCAGTTGACAAGCGTCTTCCTGGTCTTGTACAGATCAAATATGGTAAGACAAGCTGGGTATTTAACAGTAAGATAAGGACCTAACAATAATGGAGTCTATCGCCTTGTTAGGTTTCTTATGTTAGTATTAGGTCGTTTTCTTGAGTGGATTAATTTATCTGAAAATATCTACCGTCAAGATTTTCCATAGAAAACGAGCAGGTTATACACTCATATGCCACTTCATGCCGTAGCAGACCCCAAACCCATCTGATAATGTGAGATAGTGGGCGGACTAAGACCACGGTAAGATACTATACGTGTCGCTCTTTACGACCAAAAAAAAACATACAAGTGAAAATACTTAATAGCACTTGCTTATATACATATGTTGATTGGTGGCATGTAGGACAGTAGGAGGAAGGTATATTGGGTTCTTCAACGATCGATAGCACCTTGATTCAAAAGAAGAAAGTTTGGTAAGCTCGATGTTTAAGTTAGAACTTCTCTAATAGTCACGGTTCGCTTATGGATTAAGCAAAGTAAGGTCACCAAGATCTTCGTGGTCCCATTTTCTTTGGAAAGATGTAGTGGTCTGTAACATAACACGCATGTAGCGTACGTGCATGCGGATTGCACGTGCACGAGCTTCGAGTAGAAGTCTAGCTTGTCTTACGTATGATATGTGACGTACTTCGTGGTAACTTCGTCATTGGTGTATTGCTACTGTTGCTTATATTTGCAGGATACCTTCCTCTTATTTCCCTAAGAAAAAGAGCTCTTTTACGGTAGACCCAAATGAATGCACATCGTTCATTTCCGTCATCGGACGGTTTAGATCTTATCATGATACCCTTCAGTCCCACTGGTGTTATAAGTATCATGGTCAGGTATCATGGCGATGACAAGGGTATTATCGGAAAACGATGGATGACAAACTTCTAAAATATTTGTGATGAAAGGGTAATTAACGTCTATTGCCTCTCCTTTTCCTCATCCTTATGTCTCAGATCGTAGCCCCATGGCCATGGCGATCTCAACGATGGCACTCGGCCCAGCAGCGGCGGTGCGAGGTTGGCGGCGAGGAGGGTGGCGCCGCCGGCCCTTCCCGCAGCCTCGACTGGTGACGGCGCCAGCCACGGAAACAGATGTTCCCCACAGCCTTGACGTTAGTTTGCTTGGATCCGATCTAATCTGAAACGATTCGTTTTACCCGGCCATTTACTCGTAAGGGCAAAACACGTTGTTGGGGGATCGAAGGTCTTCGTAGGACGTGCCGAAGCCCTCCAACAGAATTTTGATGTGTTCTCGTTCGCCTGAAGCCTTCTGAGGGGGAATGAGCCTTCGAAGCACCTCGCGAAGCCCTCCTTGGTCGATGTCGTCGTCCATTGGTTGATGCGAAGCCCTCCCTCTCGCCTACGATGTCGGACGAAGGTTGTTCCGTTCAGGTTCCCTGTGGTTGATCGCGCGAAGCCCTCCTTCTCCCGCGATGCTGGGCGAAGGGGTTTGACCTGTTGAGAGAGTCTGATGCGATGTGAATGATTCCGTCCTTGGCTTGAGGCCCCCAAAAAAACCAGATCCCATTATAGGATCATCTCCCTTCATATTTATAGGGGGTGAGATGATTATATTTACATGCATGTCATCGGTTACCTTAGCATGGCTCTTAGTTTGGTAACTTCGGACTCCTGTGCCGTCTGCTTCTTTCATTCTTCCTTCGCTGGTGGCTGTTGACCTTCGCGTGGGGTTAGAAGGGCTTCGTGTAGTTCCCAACATTACATCCCCCTTCGCGTGTGTCTTCTGGTTGCGGTTCGTCCCTTGACTTGGATCGCAGCTATCTTCCAACACACGTTTAATTAATCAAACTACAATCTAGCAGATCCGAATTAGCAGCCAGCATACGTGAACAAGTATTCACATCGCAATCTTCCGTGAGAATTTTGTTTGATCATTGCGTTGATTAACCCAATGAGACAACCCATACGTCATCACCGCAAATGGCCTGGGAATCCACTCGAAGTTTGCCAGCATGGGCAGGTCGCGAGCAAGACGGTTCATGGCCAACTTAGACGACGGACGGCGCCAGCGAGGGTTAGATCAGCCTGTAGGGCTACATGCATTTGGGGAACGATTGTCCGCCATGGGACGACAGTGGAAGGAGGCGGCCATGGCAGTCGAGGGTCCCGGAATCCTAACATTCACACGTAGATGGAGCAAAGGGCACATTAGGGGTGAATTAGCTGAATCACTGTATAATTACCTAAGTACCCAATCAAATGAACGGTTAGATTACTACCATGATACTTCAAAGTAACCGGTATCATGGTCTACCGTAAAAGCGCTCAAGAAAACTATTTAGACCTTCAAAAAAAGAAAAACTATTTGCCGAGGATTAAAGGGACATGCGCCCCGCCCTTATTTGTGGACCTTGTGTTAAGCTATAATCTTTTTTTTTTTTTGTGATTACACAGTACAACTCAGACACTCACAACGCACGCACACTCAACCCTATGAACGCACATACGCAAACCCTACCCCTATGAGCATCTTCGAAGACTGAGCCGGCAAATCCTCCAGATTGACGAAGTCACCACTGGCGCCTCGCTGTCGATGGCCACGTCGCCTACCGCTGAAAGCACAAATGCCGTTAAATCCTAGAAAATTCGCTCCCACCGGGAGTCGAACCCAGGACCTCAAAGGTGCTACTCGGATGCCTTAACCACTAGGCCAAGACCCCTTTCACGTGTTAAGCTATAACCTCACAAACCATCTAATATCGAACCTCCTTTTGAACATATCTTCTCCCACAATCGCGAGTTCCCAGCGATGACCATATATACATGTACATCGTTTTCTCTTTGATGAAACCTTGGGCGAATCACCGAGTACGGGTGCATGCCACCGCCTCGTGAGCGGGATGAGGTTTGGCAAGCTCGGTCAGCAGCGCCTGATGGATGATGCGCCCAGTCAGCATGGTTTTAGAGGGAGATGGGGTGCACGAGGTTGACATGTGGTCCCTCTGTCGAGAAGATTAACAGACGTGTGTTGTGTTGTGATTAACTGTTTTTTCATAAATAAGCCTTGTTATGTCTGCAACTGCAAGATTCTATCTGGTAGTTTCGACAACAAACATATGTGCTGTTTTTTTAAAGTTACAAAGAAAATAACGCATCGTATCAGAGTAGTACAGCTATCTCTGTCTTTACATGGGGACCTAGCTAAAGGCCACCAACTAATGGGTCCTCTTGGGTAAAACATGTAAAAGAAATCTAGCATGAAACCGTGCTGTACACTCTCAGGATAACTGTCCAGTCAAATTACCATTTGAGTCCATGGAACACGATCGATCTGGAAGGCGACTTCACTCACCACTTTTCTATGGTTTCCCGTCCAATGACATGTCCGTGTCCACAGCCAAGCAATCATATTTATACCGGGTGCTGTGTAAGTTTCCCTAAGCTGTAATGGCTTAGCTGCTAGCAGAACAGTAGCCGGTAGCACCACCCACTGGCACTACTCAGCTTGTGGTCTTGTGGACACACTGGCCTCCACCCATCTTTCTCAAGTCGCCTCACCATCTGCAGCAAAAGGCACCGTGCAGATTCGGCCGATTTATAGCCACACCATGGCCAGGAAGTGCTCCCACTGTGGCAACTACGGCCATAACTCGCGGACTTGCAGTTTGGGACACAGAGAAACCACCATGCTCTGCGAAGCCGGAAGCAACGGTGGTGGTGGCAGTAGTAGTAGTGGGCTAAGGCTCTTCGGAGTTCAGGTCCATATCGGCGCCGGCGCCGGCGCGGCGTCGTCCATGATGAAGAAGAGTTACAGCATGGATTGCCTGCAGCTTGCTGCTGCGGCAGCGAATCCTGGCTGCTCCCTCGTCTCGCCGTCGTCGTCTTCATCGTCGTCGATGCTGTTGTCGATCGATGAGGGGCTAGAGAGGGCGGCGACCAATGGGTACCTGTCTGATGGACCTCATGGCAGGGTTGTGCAGGAGAGGAAGAAAGGTAATGACATGTACACGCAATCTGCTGTTATGTTCATGTTCATATCAAGATATGTATGTGCAATTTGGTACTTTGTTGCTTTCTGAAAAAGGAGCAAAAGAATGATGTTTGCAAATTCAGATATCTTTTTTGTACCAAATTTTCTTGTCATCCATCATCCTGACCTAACAAAGTAGCATTACCCCTTTTGTGTTTCTTTAAAGTTGCATTATCTTCTCCAGATTCTGCACGAAGCAACTAGAATTGTATAATTCTTCTGTTGGCGACAGCTGATTTTCTAAACAACTGTGATTGTAAAATTAACTCTATGAACACCATGCATGACAGGAGTTCCATGGAGCGAGGAGGAGCACCGGCAGTTCCTAGTCGGCCTGGAGAAGTTGGGCAAGGGCGACTGGAGAGGCATCTCCCGAAGCTACGTCACGACGAGGACCCCGACGCAGGTCGCCAGCCACGCGCAGAAGTTCTTCCTGAGGCAGAGCAGCATGGGGAAGAAGAAGCGCCGGTCCAGCCTCTTTGACATGGTACATCCACAAAGCATCAATTACATGACTACAGTACAGACATAATTTTCAATTCTTGGGTTAGTAACCAATTAATCTCCGTGATGCGACAGGTACCGATTTGCGAGAATGGTGCGCGCAACTCCGATCAGCTGAACAGTGCCGAAGGCGCTTCGACTTCTCTGTCGCTGAACGTGCCACGCGACAGATCCTCTGATAGCAGGCCGGCCTTCGACCTGAACTGCAGGGAGGAAGATGACAGCAGATCCGACTTCTCGTCTGCGTCAGGCGCAGGGACTGGAACGTTGCACCCTTCCTCTCATGGCCATGGACACGGCCTCCATTGCTCCTTGCTGGAGCTGGGCATGTCCCTGTCCACACCTTCCATTGGAACATGACGCGGCCTCCTCTTCCTCGTCGTCATCGTCCTAGCCAGCGTCGGCTCATGCACGAATACGCAGGTCGCTCCAAATTTTATCATTGCAAGGTGCCACATGGGCGTCCGTGCCTGCTGTCTCGCTTGTCTGCCAACCGTTGCAAGAAGCTTGTTCGTAAAGCTGTGCAAGTAGTAGCACTAGCTGTGGATAATATGCAGTGTGTACTATCAATCGTTAGCTTCATGTGTTCAGAATTGACTTTGCTCCTGTATGACATATTCTTTGTTGTTCATTGCCCCGATCAAAGGCTTGTAAAATCACAATGATGCTTTCCAACTTTGCATCTCAAATAGAAAATAACATATATCTTTGCGAACCAGACTGTCAAAACAGAGCAAGGACACATGAATTTCAGTTCATTATACTTGGGGAATAAATGCTAGTATGTAATTCCCACTAGATAGGACAATAACCATGAATTTCACCAGAAACATTTCAACAGTCGTTAGCCACGTATGTCTGGCCAATTTGTTTCACAACAACGGTTGGGCCTGTCTGTTCAGTGCCTACCATGATAGACACTGCTCATACATGCTTTCCACAGGTAATGACAAAAGAGATTAAATTCAGATGGCAATGGCTAGCAACATCGTGTGGTGCCTGCATATCGCACCATCATTCCGGCCGGGACCTAGGAAGATATATACCTCCAGATCTGTGATATGGTAGGTGCGCCGTACGGCCATATGCAGTCCAGATTCATTCATCATGATTTATAGTACTAGTGACCCCATTCACAACGGTGAGCCTGAGCCATGGCAAGTTGTGCAGGACGCGCCCAATTGGGCAATTGGGCTGCCATATCCCTATCACGGCTGATGCAGTTTTTGCTGCAAACTGAGATAGGAATATCCTCTGATATCCCTCTTACCATCTTCCTAGTTCTAGCAGCTGTAGCACGAACAGGACTAGTTGATGCCCAGAAGAGTAAAGCTAAGGGGTTGGTGCTTGTCCGGTACAGCAGTACTGTCTCAATATATTCCAGTGGCTGCAGAAAGATATGGATAGAAGGCATATTTCTTTTGTTGCTTTTGAGTGGTTGATATATGCCACTTGGCAGCAAAGAGTGTGTGCTTTGGTTGCAAAAAGCCTCATCATGCTTCATCCGTTGGCTCATTATCAACATCCCACCAACAATGGGATAGAGAGACATAAAGGACCGAGAAAATTAGCCACTTTTGCCACACATAGCCATCCATAGAAAATTGGAGGCGCTGAAAGGGTAGATATACATTGAAAATTTTGCCTTAGTGTGGGCTGAATATATGAGCTTCAGTTTTCATCGTTCTTAAAAGAGAGCTTACATTTTCATCGTTGGTTTGAAAATTGTGGTTTTGGGAAGTAATTAAATCCTTTTGATATAGTGCAGATTTGAGCCGAACCATAGAATTTCTTAGAGGGCTTCTTTTATTCTAAAGCTATTTCTCTTCTTTAAGAAAGTTATTTTCCACACATTGATCTATTTTCTTCTTTGAGAAGCAATTTCTACTTTTTTCAGTCGACTAAACTGTAGCTTATTCAAACTACGCCGTGAATGACAACTATAGGTTAGAGACAAACATTCTTTTTAACAATGTTGAATGATGGGTGGGGTACTGTGAGTCGATGGATACCAGTAGTGCACAATATTGCTAGTGATGATTAAATGGCATGAAACTGTTAGGGAAGAGAAATATTGCTAGTGGTGATTAAATGGCATGAAACTGTTAGGAGAGAGAGAGAGAGAGAGAGAGAGAGAGAGAGAGAGAGAGAGAGAGAGAGAGAGAGAGAGAGTTTTATCTAAAGGAGAAAGAGGAAGAATGGCTAGAGGGTCGGAACTCAAGGACTCTGGAGCTAGGAAAGGTTGTCAGGGTACTCAACCGAACAAATATTGTGGAAACTAGCAGGCCATGGGGTTTCTAGTGAGAATTGCCCCATAACTTAGAGAATGGTTCGGTCCATATCTACCTTGAACAAGACTTATGAAGTCTTCCTCTTACCTACAACACAAAGGTGGGGAACAACATACGGAACTATATATCAGACCAAGGACCTCAAACACAGGTGCACATTCTTTGTCACGTAGTCTCAACCTCAAAAAGCCTCAATTGTTGGTGAAACTATGGTAAATCAGTGTCTCTAGTTACTCGCAAAAAAAAAAGAGATGTCTCTAGTGTGAATAACTATGTAATCGAAAAATAAGACTCAGATGACATGCAAGTCGTGCTTCGCCCATATCGAGCGTGAATACAAGCCAAGTCTTTCCTACACAAGGTACTACCTAAGGAACAAGAGTCGGGACTGTTCTCACCAGGAACCACAACGCATGTGCATCCCCCTTTGTCGTGTAGCCCAGCTCATAAACCCCTAACACGTGACCCGAGTACGGACCGTCCGTGTGACTGTCTCAAGTAAGCGCCGCGCCGGTCGGCAATGACTGGCCTGGCCACGACAACGGGGGTCGAAGTAAACCACCCTATCCATCCATCGTCCATGACGAAGTGATAGAACGGCGACGTATTTGCCCACGGCCGCGGAGGCGTCTCGCCAGCTGGGCCACGCCGCGCCACGGGGAGCAGGGTCAAGATCTATTTTGGACGCTACGCAGGAGCGGCTTTTGGCCGACGGCGACGCGCGACCGACCCTGTCTCCCCACCTCATCCTCCGCTCCACACCGTCCGTCCCTTCCACGTATACGCGCGCGACCCATGTCGTCCACGCGAGCGTTCGTGACGTTTCCTTGGCGCGGCGCGGGCGTCGCCGCAGCCACATGCTGTTGGCCCAAGCCAGCGTCGCAGCAGCGTGTGTGCTGCCGCTCGTGTGGTGGATGCCCCGGCGCTCCGTCCTCGTCGGCGCGTGCATGGCGCTGCAGCCGTAGCCATCGGAACCGCGGATATCCTTTGTTGGTTCCTTCTCCGTGGATAGTATGATTATGGGTTCCTGCCGGGGGCTGTGGAATATGCATGCGCGCCTTTCCCAAACCAGGACCAGGAGTCTCTGTCTAACTCGGCACATGTACGTTCGTGTTTCTCCCATCTGTTGTACGTATATATGTATCTCTGTGTGTGATTGGTGTAGGCATCTGCTGCCATGTATGTCTGATACGGTGTATGTGACTCTCTGTATGTTTGCATACGCCGAGTCGTATGACAAAAGCTTACTCCCTCTGTCCCCAATTAGGTGTCGTTCTGGACAAAATTTTTGTCCCAACAATAGGTGTCGTCCTGGCTCCAGACCTGCTCTCTGTCTTGTCCCTGCAGAGGCCACAAGCTGCCACAGCAAACAACAGGGTCCTCCAACAAAGAAAAAGGGAAAAGAAAACCCAACTTTGAACAATCAAAACGTGACACCTAGCACTAAGCTCCCTGAGCATTCAACCCAACAGGGAAAAGCCTGCGTAGCAGCTTGCAAAAGTCCACACTCTGCAACTCACACGAGGGGTAGCAGGGTCATTGGAGCGGTTCCTTGGTTTCGGTGTGCATGTCTCAAAGGACATGTAATAAGGGACGGAGGGAGTATATATTAGAGAAGAATTTGAATTATTAGATATCTTCTTGTGTTCTCTACATAAAATCTCCAACGATAAGCTGTTGGATTGGGGCAGTTTTCCTGCGGTTGGTCGTGAACGACAGCACGCAGCGCTGACTTCATTTCGGGAAAAAAATGTGACTTCAGTATTGTCATCTAAAGTGCTTATAATTTGTATCACAGTGTCAATTTTGTGATGTTAGGATCTCCCCTCTTCTCCTTTTTTTTTTTTTTTTCTTTTGAGGGAAACCAGTTCAATTTACATAGCTGGACGCAGAAATGGCACCAGCCTCAGGCCTGCGATGCGTTCTACAAGCCCAATAGAATGGCCGGACCTTGGGCCCTGTTCATTTGGCGCTAGAGGCCTTTTTTTTACATTTTATTTCGACGGCAAAGGTTTCAAAGCAGGGGAAGTCTCTGCCGCGAGAACTTGAGAGCGCGGCTTCATGAAAAAGTGCCCGAAATTGCGAGTCTCTCAAGAACTGCGACTCGGATGTACTACTAATTTTAACATCACAATGGGATTCACAATCAACCACGAAGACAGCCTTATCATATACCGCAGCTATGTTACTCCAAATCAAAATAAATTTGTTACTCTAAATGTCATATATCTTGAACTGATATTGGATGCCCATGTCATCACACATTGTGTTTCCATGATCCCATCAAGATAAAATGAAGCTAGTAATATAGTTTAATCTGGTAGTTTCTCAGGACCGAGTTGAGCTCCCTGTCAGGAACCTCGGATATTTAGCATAACAAGATGGCACAAATTCAAGATAATTCACTGAAACATGTTTATCGAGGGCACTGGAAAGACACTGTCCCGAACCATTTTACACGATACCTTGATATATGGATCAGACTTGCACCGGTATTTGCATCAGAAAGAATTTACGATTGCCAGTTCGATTTTCCAAAAAGATTGAAAGGAAACATTGCAATTTGTCAAGTTCGTAACTGGATCAGCAGGCATGTCACATATTAACCGGAATATATATAGTGGATTTCGCAGTACAGGCAGAAAAATTCAGACACAGGTGTCACTATAAACTAGTACAAACAGCGTGGTCCACGCCAGAGCTGCTGAAGACATTGGCATAGTGTCTGTTAATTAAATGCCCGTTCTCAGAAAATAACGAAAGAGCTCAATTACAGCACCCTACTATCTAAATGCAGAGATACCCGTAACTTTGATCTTACATTCCATATTTGAGTGAGCTAATATGGATGTGGCTACTAAGCTCCGTCTCTGCTTACAGCTACAGAACTACAGATAAGTTTGACCCCCAAACAGAAATAAGTATCGGGCAATGAAAAAGTCTCTTCAGATGAATTGATAGAGCCAGCCATAAAAGCGCCATGCCTGTGGAGAAAAGTTACAAAAAGAAAACAGGGTATGAGTTTTCCATCCTGAACTCCTGATTCAGATGACGAGATGGCATCGAGAGTGGAAAACTTTCAGACATAGAACACTGCCAATCAGGAATCAGCAATGAAATTAGTTGATTGCATGATCAAATAGAAGAAGTCCGGGGTGTACCACAATGGCAAAGAGCAACAGCTTGCTGCAGTAAACAATTGTGTCTACTTGATCCTTGTTTATCCAGCGACAATGAAAGGGTGGACTTTTCACTAAATCCAAGTCTTCACGAGATAGAATTCTTTGGCACACCGTCAGAGATTACTTGTTTACATCTCCATTATTTGGCAGTCAAATCACAATTCATCTAATATGTGAGCACTTTGACTTGAATGCCCGCGGGCTCCTACTTGACTGAATACAGTCGATATGGAAATATTTTCTTAAAAATTGTACCGCTGCATGCTCTCTTTATTTAACAGTACTTAATAGTCCAAATGGCTGGCTAAGACAACCAGAAACAACACATTCTGGCAGCTCTAGTATCCTCCATGGAAGCAGCGGCGGTCTTTTGCCTCCTGCTTCTTCTAGCCACCACCACCATTTGCTCCTCCGTATATGCACAACAAACCTATCTCAGGTGCGTCGCAAAAGACCGGGATGCACTGCTTTCATTTAGAGCTGGCATCACAAGGGATCCGCAGAAACTCCTTGCCTCGTGGAATGGCCAGGACTGCTGCCAGTGGAGCGGTGTCAAGTGCAGCAACAGCACGGGCCGTGTCATCAAGGTTGACCTCCGCAACAAGTTCTTCCTAGATGATCTGTACGGCCCTCAAACTCCAATGGACACTCACTATCCTCATGGGATGCTTGGCAAGATAAGTTCTTCTTTACTTGCTCTGCATCATCTGAGATATCTCGATCTCAGCGGGAACCATCTTGGGGGAGTACGAGTACCCATACCAAAGTTTTTGGGCTCCCTCCGGAGCTTGACATATCTCAACCTCTCCAGCATGGATTTCAATGGTCCAGTGCCTCCTCAACTTGGTAACCTCTCTAGACTGCAATATCTTGACATCAATAACTATTGGAGTGTCAACGATTATAATTTGCACAGTGAGGACATCTCATGGCTAGAGCGCCTGCCATCACTAAGATTTCTCAACATGAGCAGTGTCAGCCTTAGTACAATTGGTGATTGGATTCAGGTGGTTAACATGCTTCCTAATTTAAGAGTTCTTCATCTTGTTGAATGTCACCTGGTTTTTCCGTACACACCAATAGCACATCCTAACCTCACATCACTTGAGATGGTAGATCTAAAAGATAATCGCTTCACCTTGAATCCCACGTACTGGTTCTGGCATGTTGGCACCATTAGGCATCTTGACCTCAGAAATAATATGATCGCTGGGACGCTCCCAGAGGCCGTGGGGAACATGACTTCCCTTGAAGTACTTCACCTTGGAGGCAATCAACTCAATGATGTGAAGGCGAAGCCACTGAAAAGTCTATGCAATTTGAGAGTGCTAACATTGTGGTCAAATCGCATCAATCAAGATATGTCAGAATTTTTGAAGGAACTGCCGCCTTGTGCACGGGGAAAGTTAGAGTCCTTAGACCTATCATTAACCAATGTTAGTGGGGAAATTCCGAGCTGGATATACAAATGGACTGATCTGGGTGTACTCAAACTGTCTTCTAATAGGCTTGTGGGATCAATACCTCTTGAAATCGGAATGATGAGCAAGCTTAATAAACTGTATCTAGATAACAACCAATTGACTGGCTCTATATTGGAGGAACATTTAGCCAATCTAGAGAACTTGGAGGAATTGGACTTATCTTACAACTCCATACACATGATGATCAGGTCAAACTGGATTCCTCATTTTAAGTTAAGGCTGGCTTATTTTCCACGTTGCAAAATGGGCCTTCATTTTCCTTTGTGGCTGAAAGGGCAGAGGCATGTTAATTATCTTGACATTTCTGATGCAGGCATAGTCGATTATCTCCCAGATTGGTTTTGGACTGTGTTTCAAATGTTATATACTTGAACATCTCTTGTAACCAAATCAGCGGAAGGTTACCAAGGACACTAGAATTTATGTCTTCAGCCCTGATATTTGACTTGAACTCCAACAACTTGACAGGCATTCTACCGCAGTTACCAAGGCATTTGGCAGAACTTGACATATCCAAGAACTCGTTATCAGGGCCATTACCACAAAAATTTGGGCCCCGTACCTTACAGATTTATTGCTGTCTGGAAACGATATAAATGGTACTGTTCCAGCATATATTTGTCAATTGCAGTTTTTAACAGTTTTGGACCTTGCAAAGAACCGTTTGGTAGGAAAGCTTCCGGTATGCTTAGAAGGATCAAAAGAAACTGAAATGTCAGCTCTGATCTTGTATAGTAATTACCTGTCCGGCGAATTTCCTTTATTTCTGTTGAGCTGCCCCCAGTTGATTCTACTCGATCTTGCACACAATAAATATGTTGGAGAGTTACCAACATGGATAGCAAAGAAACTCCCACAATTGTCTTATCTTAGGTTGCGGAACAATACATTCTCGGGCTCTATTCCAGTTCAGTTCACAGATCTTGGACACCTACAATTCTTGGACCTTGCATATAACAGAATATCAGGTTCCATACCACATTCATTGTCCTACTTGAGAGTCATGACTCAGGATCTTCAGCAAACATTAGGTAATCCCTTAGTCTGGAGTTATGAACGGCCGGCAAACCCTGATATCTATGACTTACAGAAATACGATGATAGCCTAGAAGTTGTAATGAAAGGCCAGTATCTTAATTACACCAGTAACATCATATACATGGTTGGTCTTGATCTGTCCCACAACAATTTAGTCGGAGAGATTCCATATGAAATAACATCCCTTGTTGGATTGAGGGTCTTGAACATATCCCATAATCAGTTGTCCGGCAAGATTCCAGAGAAGATAGGCCTGCTACGATTACTGGAGTCTCTCGATCTGTCATGGAATGAGCTCTCTGGCGAAATACCTCCCAGTCTATCAGATATCACTATGTTAAGCAAGCTTAACCTGTCGTACAATAATCTCTCAGGAAGAATACCATCGGGTAATCAGCTGCAGACACTAACCGATCCAGCTTCTTCGTATATCGGCAACAACTATCTCTGTGGGCCTCCTATTTCTAGGAATTGCTCAGGGCCTGTGGTAGCTAGTGGTCATCTTGATGAGCATCAGCCAAATTCAGATTTGAGGTATTTGTATCTTGGGATGGCTACAGGATTTGTTCTGGGCCTTTGGTCAGTCTTTGTTGCACTCTTATTTGCTAGGAGGTGGAGAACTTCTTATTTCAAATTGATTGACAAGCTACAGCACGGCATAGAAACATATCTGGCCTCAATTCTCAAAGGCGGCTAGGAAAATAAGGATAAAAACTACAATCCATGTATCCAATCTCTTATGCTAATTTAAAGTCAGAATACTAAATAATTCTGTTCCTTGGATAATCTATGGCATACCTTATTTAATTGTTCAAGTAGCTCAAAATGAATACTACTTCTTTATTCGGCTATTTTCATAATTTGATCTGATGATATGTCAATGTTCAAATCTGTAGGGATAACTATCACCACTTGTCCTTTCACAGAAATGAAAATTTCGTTTCATTTGATAATCCTGGAAATACAGGAGTGCCACTAATTCAACACTAAAAGCAACAAAACTCATATATTTTTGGTTAATGTTTGCAAAGTACGTATATTTTGAAGTTTCTTACCAATTTAGTGCCGTTTGCCCTGGTCTGACTATCCCTTTTGATAGCTTAATAGCATTCGCAGGTGGGTTGTATCTGCACAAAGGAAAAACATAGAAAGCTAATTTAGTAACTTATCATACAACACTTCTCTACAAAAGGTACCATAGTTGGCCTTAAAAAATGGAATGCCAACAACCAACCGTTAGGCCAGTTTGATGCCTCTGTGTCTCGCTATAGAGCCACCCAAACAAGCATTTCATCAAGCACATGGTGTGCACGCGCCGGGAGTAGGCAAGCAGAGAGGATCAATCGGAGGATCAACAACCACATCATCGCGAATGCATATAAACAGAAGTCCAACAACCACCAGTTGCGCAACACGCTTGTACCTTAGCCTTGTTTCCTTCGGCTCTGTTGCAGATCACGGGCTCGCCGTCCCTTGGCAACAGCGCAGCGCCCGGCAACCATTCCCTTGTTTTGCTGATTGCCGGGGCGCGCCGTGCGCCATCCGCCTCGGCCTCTATACTCTGATTTGGCATGAAGGAAAACAGCCGAATTTTGACTAGTCAAAGTCCTGTAAAGGACTATGGGCCCACACGACAGTCAACGATACCACCGCCCTAGCGGAAGAGACTAGCCCACGACGAAGACGAAACGTTGCAGCCCCAATGCCCGATCCCCCAATAAACCCTAGCACCAGTCAGTAAACTCCCCGATTCCCCATTCCCGCAGCGGGCGGAGCTCGAGATTTTGTTGCCAGAGTCTCGTTTAAGAAGATGCCGGTTGCGACGCGGTCGCAGGCCGCCGCGGCCGCGCATCGTGGGGGCTCGGCGGCGCCGGGGCGTGGTCGAGACGGTGGGCCGCGGCGGGGGACCCAGGCGCGCCACCACCACGGCCTCGCCGAGGAGGAAGCCGAGGGCGCCGAGCGCGGGGCCTCCCTCGGTCCGGAGGCGGCGGCGGCACTGATGCGGGAGAATGTGGCGCCCCCGAAGTCGCAGGCTCCGTCCACGAACAAGGCCCCCGTCGTGTTCGCCAGCCAAGCAAAGCCGCAGGAGATGGAGGACGCGGCGTTGCCGGCCGCGTCGTGCGCCTTCAAGAGCGCGGGGAGGGAGATCCCGCTGGGAGGCGGTGCGGACGGCAACCTGGAGCTGGAGGCTGGGGCCGGCAGCGCCGACGACGCAAAGATCAGGGAGCTGCAGATGAAAGTGAAGAACTTGGAGGCCGAGATCGAGAGGATGAAGGCGGACGAGCGCCTCTTGCGCCCCAAGCAGAAGGCTGCCGACGACGACTCTGAGTCTGAAGCAGCGACGGCAGCGAGACGCGCCGTCACGCGGGCGAGGTCGCGGAAGGCGCGGAGGGGTGCTGCTGCTGCATCTGATGCGGCGGAGAGGCACATATCCTCCCTCGGCGACGACATCATTTTGGAGATCTTCCTCCGCCTCCCCTCCCTCGCCACGCTCGTCCGCGCCGTCTGCACCTGCTCAGCGTGGCGCCGCGCGGTGGCATCCTCCCCTGCCTTCCGCAGCCGCTTCCGCGCGCTGCACCCGGCGCCTCTGCTCGGCCTGTTCGCTGATACAATACGCAGCGGTCTCCCAGTCTTTATCCGCACCCACAGCCGTGACAGGGACGTGCTCGCCGCTCTCCGCGGCGGTGATTTCATCTTCACCTCGCTCCATGAGGTGGATGACGATGTGTCCGTGCCTGTTCAATGGCTAATCTACGGTAGCTGGGACGGCTACCTCTTCCTCCTGAACCAAAAGTTGGACCTGGACGAAGCCGAACTCAGCTGGAGCTCAGACTCCAGGTTTCTCGCCGCCGTCAACCCTCTGGCCCGGCAGTGCCGAGACCGAGCGTACATTGTTTTCCCTTATGAAGATATGGTGGCAGGTTACTGTAGCTATCATCATTTTACGAATGTAGTTTCCCTTTCCCCCGACGAAGGCTCCTTGTCTCTCCAGCTGATCTGTCTTTGTTATGACGAGTCAAGGGTGCGGGCGGCCGTCTATTCATCAAACACCCGGGATTGGCGTGTTCTGCCATGGGTGGTAGTGGCAGAAAGGAGACCGCTACAAGATTACGATGACGGTCTCTGGCTTCGACCTTTGATGCAAGGCAGTGGGAAAGTGTACTGCCCTTTATGGAATAATGAGTACATGCTGACACTAGA
The DNA here is from genome assembly GCA_007726485.1 of Eragrostis curvula. NCBI lineage: Eukaryota > Viridiplantae > Streptophyta > Magnoliopsida > Poales > Poaceae > Eragrostis > Eragrostis curvula. Next base: position 60,408 of record RWGY01000677.1, on the reverse strand, counting down.
CACGGCAACAATGGAGTTCACTGTCTCCCAGCTTCCATCATGCTTGAAGGAAGCAGAGGATCGCGAACTCATGGTAGGGGCAACCAAGGATGGCTCATTTTGCATTGCTTATGATACTGGACATGGCATTGGTATCTTGATGCGTGGAGTTGATGAGAAATGGGTACGGCACGATGTGCCCCTTCGCAAAGACGAATATGTGGAGGTATTGAATGATAATGGACACATGGATTTCCTTGCCATTAGAGATGGATTTGTATACCTGGCCACAACAGATATGGTTATGTCTCTGAACTTGGAAACAATGGAGCTGGAAATGTTGTTTCCGAAGACCTTGAATGGCCAGTATAACTCTTTCTACCCCTACTTCATGGCGTGGCCTCCTTCTTTAGTTGGTAATTATGGAAGGTTTGCGGAGTTCTCAGGTGGTTCCATCAATGCATAACCAGGCATGGAGACTGTCTCATTTTTGTCTCTCCTCAATTAGTATAGTTTGTGCAAGCTTACTTAGGCTCTTAATTTTCTGAAATTCGTCTTAAAATGTGACACTTAGTTACTTTAGCCATACAAATTTATTCATTGTGGATCTAATTGTTACCTTCATTCTATGCAATATTAATCCACATACATACTTTCTTTAAGACTGCAGTATGTAGGCAAGGATGCAAGGTTGGAAACTTGCGACCAGCCTACAAGTTTTAACATCAAATCGTAGATGGGCCATGTTCTGCTGGAAAGAAAGCTAGTACATAGCATTTAAAAAATATGAAGAAATTGTCCATTAAATTTGGAGTAAAGCTTCATTCTACGTGTGTATGTACACACATTACTTCTTCTTTTCAACAAAGTCCGGGCAAATTTAATCTGGTGTTATCTGTACATTAATTGGATGCCTCATCATAGTGACTCTTGTGGTACAAGGGATAACTCGATGATCATAAGGCCTAACTATGACATTTGAATATAGTGAATATGAATATCTGGTAGGATAGGATTAGTTTCCATCGTATTTCTAAGGTTGTGTGAGACTGAGTCAGCATGCACTCAATATAAACTCTTGTGGCTCCATACAATCAAGGAATAATTATGCAATATATTCACCCTCTTAAATTGGGAGCCGACCCAGATTCATACTAGAAAATCTGAATTATTTTGAAGCATCCTAGTAAAACATATTATGCCTACACCTGGCCATTTGCAACCATTCTTATGATAATACTTCTGATTTTGCAGGCCTGCAGGACTTCCATATAACTCAAATCCTTGTGAAGGAATAGTTTGTTATTTTGGTTTTACAGCTACAACTTAGCCGACTCATGTTTCACCTTCAGGTTCTTACTAATGACTGGTCGACTTTTTTGTGTTGGATTTTTTTTTGTGCGGGTAAATAGAAACATTATGGGGATCCCATTGATGATTATGAACATCACCTTGTTATAAGTCAGTGTCTGATTCGGGTATGCTTTTATGACAACAGTTTGACCATGTTTTAAAGAGGGCTGTTCCCTTGCTCGATTGCTGAACACGAATTTTTATTTTCGAAAAGCAGTCAAACCATAGGTCTCTAAGATTAGATTGGCCTTGTAGCTTACTGCAGTTCATGAAGTCTTGGGCAACCCAAAATTCTGGTGAGCTTGGTTGATGAAGTTACCTAATAAGCTAATGTTGTAAAGTTATTTTATTTGGTTCAATTTTCCAAACAGTGGTCTGGGGTAGACTCTGCGCTATATAATCACAGCAGGCCTACAGTGGAAAAAACTAAACAGAGATACTGCAAACTTTCTCAGACAACACTCAAGCAGGCTAACCCTGTGAATCAAAACATCAATGAAAATGAAATACTGAGCTTGCTGAAGGTGGGTAAATTTGCTGAAGTATTAATTTGCTCTTACTAGAATCAGAAAACTCATTCGACACCAGTTTTTGAAGACGTTGTCGTGCAAAGTTCAAAGCAGAAGCAAATACTACAAAGCAACAGAATGCAAGGGGTGAAATAGAAAAATGCTGTCAACTGGATCGACTCTCTTGTTCTGTTGTTCCTCTTTGTGTACAGGCTTTTGTTTACTTCTATATGCTAATATAATCTACCACAGTAAGTGCTTCCCCTACTGTACCAGTGAAACCAATTCAACAAGAAAAGCAATAAAAACCCACAATGTGTTTTGATTAACATTAGCAAAGTATGTACTTTCGAAATTTGTTAAACTTTAGTGTTGTTTAGCCTTGGTCAGAGGCAGACTATCCCTTTTGATAGCTTAAATGGCGTCCGCTACTGGTTTGTATCTGTACAGAGGAAAAACAAAGAAAGCTAGTTGAATAAATCAAACAATACTTGTATATAAAACATATACCACAGTAGGCCATGTAAATAGATGCCAGCTACTGACCGTTAGGTCAATTTTGATGCCTATGCGTCGCGAGAGAGCAGGTTAGCAGAGATGATGAATGAAAAGGATCAGCAACTACGGCATCACAAAAGCAAAAAACAAAATTCAACAACCTGCCTGATATCGAGTGGGCCGATCGGGAGCCTTGGGCCAATTGACCTGTAATATATAATGCAGTGCCTGCATTTTTTTTTTGAAGGCAATACGCCCCGGAGGAGAGCCTGCCTTGAGCCCTGGAGAGTAGTTATAGTGGCTTCAAACATGATCAAATTGACGTGTAAGCTTCGCTAAAATAAAAAAAATAAAAAATTGACCTGTAAGTTGGGCCGATCGAGAGCCATGGAATGTTAATCGTCTCCCAGTAATTCGAGGCACGCCGGCTCGTTGCTGCGCCGCACGCGCGCGAATTGAATGTCCAGCTCAGAAGCCGAGACGCTCCGGGTGCAACCTTTTGCCACCGTCGTCGGCGGCTATGAAAGCCCTGCCAAGCAAAGGAACAGCCACTCTCTGCTCACAAGTTGTTCGCCACCCACCACGAGAGCAGAGGAACGGCAACCCACGGCCCCTAGTGATCGCCACCCATGACCGGCGGCCGGCAACGCCGGAAGAGGCTTCTGCGGAAGGCTCGCCAAGCCGCCGGAGTGGCGGAGGCGACGCACATATCCTCTCTCGGCGACGACCTCGTGCGGGAGATCTTCCTCCGCCTCCCCTCACTCGTCCGGCACGCCTGCACTTGCCCGGCGTGGCGTCGCGTGGTGGCATCCTCCCCCGCCTTCCGCCGCCGCTTCCGCGCCCTCCACCCCGCGCCACTGCTCGGACTGTTCGCCGACAATGAATACAGCGGCCATTTCCGTCTCCCTGCGTTCGCGCCCGCCGACGACAGCCGCAGCGACGCCGACGTGCTCGCGGCGCTCCGCGGCGGCGACTTCGGCCTCGCCGCCCTCGATGCGCAGGAGCGCGACGCAGGCGAGGTCGAGCCTCGACGATGGCTCGTCGCAGATTGCCGGGACGGCTACCTCCTCCTGGTGAACTGGGACGCCGCCGTTCTCGCCGCGGTGAACCCCATCTCTCCACGGCGCCTGAGCTACATCCCTCTGCCTTACGTCAAGCATCGCGAAGACATTACAGACAGGCACCGCGGCTACGTCAAGGGCCTCCGCGACGTGCACTGGCTCTCCTCCTCCGACGACGATCCCATGTCGTTCAGGCTCGTCTGGCTCTATCTCGATGAATCTAGGGTGCGGGCGGCCGTCTTCTCGTCGGCCACCTGGGACTGGCGCATTCTCCCATGGGTGGAGGTCGCTAGGATGCCGCAGGAGGAGGACGAGTGGCTACAATCTGGGACGCAGGCCAATGGCGTTCTGTGCTGGCGTATCGGAAATGAGGAAAACCTGCTGATACTTGACACCAAGACGATGAGTTTCTCCGTTTGGGAGCTATCCGGGCTAGGCCTTCTTGCTCTGGATAATTGGCAACATGGCAGCCTCGGCGTCGTCGCTGGAGAGGCCAAGAACGGCGACCTCTGCATCGTTCGTCATACCCCTTTAAGCATCAAGGTCCTGACGCGCCAGGCTGACTACGACGGCGTTGAGAAATGGTTAACGCACGACCGTGTCCTTAGCTGGGACGAAGATTTCCTCATTGACAACTATGGTAGGCTGGATTCGCTGGCCATTATGGCTGGTATCCTGTACTTCGTCGCTGGAGAGGTGGTCATGTCGCTCTGCTTGGAGACGATGCGGATGGAAGAACTGTTTACGACGCCTTCGGATCTCCACTATAGTTTCGCCCGCTTATATCCCTACTTCGTGGCGTGGCCTCCTTCTTTGGTTGGCAATCGTGGGAGGTTTGTGGAGGTCCAAGATGATCCCGGCAATGCGTAACTGGGATGAGGTCGACCCTGTTCTCTGGAATTCCCTCTCCGCTGCACTTCTACTTATCTCTAAGCCTAAATCGATGATTAGCAGTTTCCAAAATATTTTTAGTACCTTGTATGTCATTCATATTTTTAGTACCCTGTTAGCTTGTTCGCTGGATTGTTTTTTTTTTTTTTTTGAATGTCGCGATTATGATAGCATTTTGATTAGCTTTTCTACTAAGAAACAAAATTGTCTGGTGATTGGGCGGAAGAATCTTTTGTGTATTGTGCATTGATCTGAATGAACTGGATCACTAGATACTCCCTCCTACATTTGAGGGGGCACGTTTGATCACTTGCTGGATAAGTAGTAGTACTTAATTTCTTGTCAAACCTCTCAACACCAAATTAAACTTTCTACATAAATTTGGTAATTTTCAATGAGTTTAATTTTGTTCCACCAGCGCACTCTTGAAGCAACCCTTTTTTTTTTCCTTTTGGATTTCCCTAAGGACAACGGCCACAGATTTATTTTCCCCAATCAATCTCAATAAGATGACAAGTAATGGTGAACTGGGGCTCCGCCGTGCTCGCCGTGGTGAATCCCCTGTCTCCGCGACGCCTAAGCTACATTCCGCTGCCTCACGTCCAGCATTACGGAGACATTGTGGATGGGCACCGCGGCTGCGTGAAGGGCCTTCACGACGTGCACTGGCTCTCCTCCTCCGACGATCCCATGTCGTTCAGGCTCTCTCTATTACGACGCGTCCAGGGTGCGGGCGGCGGTCGTCTTCTCGTCGTCCACCTGGGACTGGCACGTTCTCCCCTGGGTGGAGGTCGCGGCGAGGACGCCGCAGGAGGACAATGTCGATGGCGAGTGGCTTCAGCCTGGGACGCGAGCCAATGGCTTTCTGTGCTGGCGTATCGGAAAGGAGGAGCGCGTGCTGATACTGGACAGCAACACGATGGATTTCTACTTTCTGGATGGTGTTCAACTTGTCAGCCACAGCGTTGTCATTGAAGAGACCAAGAATGGCGACCTTTGCATGTCCAGGAACCAATACGCATATCAAAATAATCGCAATCACAGCAAAGTCCGAGAACTAGAACTTAAGGTTGAATTGCTTGAAGCAGAGCTACGAGAAGCCGCTGCTGCTGAGATTGGCCTTTATTCAGTAATTGCAGAGCATGGTAGCTCAGTGAACAAGGTCCATACACCAGCACGGAGGCTCTCTAGATACTTTGTTCATGCACTAAAAAACTGTTCAAGAGACAAGATGGGAAGTGCAGCAAGGAGTGCTATACTTCTGGGCTTGTTTTGGTTGTAAAAGCTTGTGCATATGACATTGCATGGTGCATGACATTTATTTTTCTATTAATACCTTATATTTGAACGGTTCTAATTCTTCCCTCTTGAATGGAGTTTCACCCAACGGAAGTTGATGTAGCTTCAACATTATGATGTGTTGTTATATCTGTAGGCTGACAAAGTTTTCTTTTGTTTAATCAGGCTGAGTTTCTGGTTGTCAAATTGTGTTGTACTTCGTGCAATGGTTACTGAAACTTCTATGCAATCAGGAACAGCAAATGGGATCAATGGTAGTGATCCCAAAACAACGTACAAGAAAAATTCTGCATCAATGTGGGAGTCACTTGATAGGAAGAAAGCAAAAATACTGTCCCCTGAATTTCTCGAAGGATAACATCTTCCATGAATTATACGCAGGTCAGTTTACTACATTCTGATGTTGAATGTGATTTTATCTCAGTACGAGACTTGGGTGCATATTTACACCGTCGAGTTCTGGTGTTAAATAAATAAAACTTTGACCTTAAACAATAAGTCAAGATGGCCGAGTTGGTCTAAGGCGCCAGTTTCAGGTACTGGTCCGAAAGGGCATGGGTTCGAATCCCATTCTTGACATTCATTTTAATTTTTGTCCCCACTTACAAAATTCACTAATTCAGTGACAAAATTAGCTCTTTTAGTGCAGTTTTATTTTGTAATTTGTGCGAGTGACGAGTTTTCTTTACAAAAGAAATACATTTTAGCATGGGTTCGAATTCCATTCTTGACACTCATTTTTATTTTTGTCGCCACATACAAATTTCAGTGACAAAATTAGCTTTTTTTGTGCGGTTTTGTTTTGTAATTTGCGCGAGTGACAGGTTTTCTTTACAAAAGAAATACAGCTTAGCATGGGTTCAAATTCCATTCTTGACACTCATTTTAATTTTTGTCGCCACATAAAATTTCAGTGACAAAATTAGCTCTTTTTGTGCGGTTTTGTTTTGTAATTTGTGCTAGTGACAAGTTTTTCTTTACAAAAGAAATACAGCTTTGCTTTAGAAACAAACGTGCTAATGGTTAAGACGAGCGAATTTACACTTTCTTTCCAAACCCATCCACCACCAAAGGAAAGGGAAAGGTCCCGTTCGTTCTTTTTCATCTATCCAGTCAGAATGGCATTGTAAAATGGCAGATCGAAGGTGTGGTCATCCTTGCTGTGCTGATGTAGGATATCCCATCAACCCCCGATCGAATAGCAAACCCCGTTATCGGAAGCAGTTGTTAGTTGTCGCAGAGCTTATCGCACGTGACGGCATGAGGCAAAGGCAAAGCATGAACACGAGTGCTGCTTCCATCCCAAGCATCATAAATCTATAAAGCCTGAAGCAGCAGCCAGTCGCTAACAGATTCCGTCACTCCATTGGTCACTCAAAGCATAGGCTTAATATGGAGTAAATGGTTTGCGCGTACATACTATGCCATTTTTCTTTCCAGACCCATCTTTCAGCATGAGCCTCCATGGTTCATCAGATATTTTGAGAATGAGCATTCGAGCTAAACCATGGAGCTCAGAAAAACTCAAGCATCCATAATGGGCGTATGTGGCTCTTACAAATAATCATTCGAACTAACAACAATGCAAACATATATAATCTTATTTTGGAGAAGACCAAGATATTTATCAAATCCATACTCGTTTGGAGAATGACCAATATCTTTGCCGGCGCCACATTTGCACAGAAAACCAGGTCATCTCAAAGCGTATTTCCAATGATGACCAAATTTTGCACACGCGATACCTAATATGATTGATGTACCATGGAGCCGGATGCATTAATAATTCGCGTGGAGAAACTCCTCAAGAAATGTGTAAAAATCATTCCCAAACAGTTTCTGCAGAACTTTATTTGTAAGACAAGCAGAGAGCTTAGAGGCCCTTCTCAAGCATTGCACGGACACGGGTCGGAAGACCATAGAGCCTGATGAACCCTTCAGCATCAGCCTGATTGTAGATCTCACCATTCTCAAAGGAGGAGATGTCCTCCCTGTACAGGCTGTAGGGGCTCTTTCGGGACGCGACATTCACAGAGCCCTTGTACAACTTGAGGGTCACAGAACCGGTGGTCGTCGCTGTCAGCTTCTCCATTAATGCATCAAAGCCCTGTCGGAGTGGGTGGAACCAAAGGCCTGCATAGACCAGCTCGGCATACTTGAGGGCGACAATGTCCTTCCACTGCATTGTCTCCCTGTCCAGAGTCAAGGCCTCTAGCTCACGGACTGCAGCTGCCATGATGGTGCCACCTGGGGTCTCGTAAACACCCCGCGACTTCATGCCGACAAGTCGGTTCTCCACCATGTCGATGCGCCCAATTCCATGCTTTCCACCAATTTCATTGAGCTCAGCAAGGAGGGAGGCTGGCGAGAGATCTCGTCCATTGATGGAAACGGGCACACCTGCAACGATGCCAATCTCCAGATACCTGGATGTGTGGAAGTTGTTATTAGTCTAACAGGCTTGATATATATACAATGATTACAATCTGGAGTGGATGTTGCCTATATTTATCAAGCATGGATTTGCAGTAATGATGAAAAATGATTAATTCTCTTTAGTTACACTGTGATCTAAATGAAGGTATGAAAGCAAATCAACACTGTAGTTTGAGCCATGTTAAAAACTTATGATCTCAAACTTCTAAATGTTTTGAAATTCAAAGTTTGACGACTTGAAATCCTTAGTTCAGATTAATCATATAAAGATTCTACAACAATCCTGCTTGGATGACTTTGTTCTCTAATTCTAGAGCTGTAATAAACTAGGCAACACTTATCTTTTTCATATCAAGAGCAGTGTAAAGATGACAGATTAATCACTCACTCAGGCTCCGAAGGCGCATTTTCTGGGGCAACAGACATCATATACATATCTTCCTTTGGCTCATTTGCTGGGTCTTCCAAGATGTCACCCTACAATGTAAAGAGTACTCACTTTATCTCATCAAATGCAAGCATTATGATTTTCAGTTTGATGCGAAAAAGCCGAATATGCAAAAGGCCATTAACATTAATATGATGCTATCCATATCGAATTCAGATTTAGGGGGAACAATCAGGTGCATATGAACGATACAACAAAACAATGAATGGAGAAGTGATTTGGCAAAAATAGAATTAATCAGCATGACGATGGACAATACCTCATGGCTAAGGTGCCACAAGTTTCGATCTCGGCTGTATATTGATTTCTTTGAAACTGGAACTGGTACATTATGTTTCTTTGCATACTCAATAGCATCTTCACGTCCTGTGATGTCCCATTCCCTCCAAGGTGCCACCACTTTAAGTTCAGGGTTTAGTGCATAAAATGTAAGCTCGAAGCGAACCTGGAAAGGATATTATCAGATGACTGCCCATACTACTAATATTCAAAGAAACAGCATATTTACCTGGTCATTGCCTTTCCCGGTGCATCCATGAGCAACTGCATCGGCACCAACCTCCTTGGCAACATCAACCATTGCCTACATGGAGATAGAATTGCTTAATATAACTCTGTTGGGCCATAATTATTTACGTTCTGAAGAGTAAGAGCTTATTCTACTGTGGATACAGTACCACCCTAAAGATCCTCGAGAATACGTGCAATGTTTGGCATATCATTGAAAGTAAATACTCTAATCTTAATATTCCATTCATTCAACTACTTACGAGAATTGTTATCTTAATATTCAAATTTTATCCCCCAAAAAAACTAGAATCAAATGTTATCTTGTATAAAAAGAAAAATAAATAGCCCACTGACATGAAAAAAAAAACTGATACAACAAATGAATGAAGTGTGTGTCTAGAACAGAATGAAGACAATAGCCAAGTACAGGGTTTGCAAAATAAAAAAAAGGGAAAAATCGAAATCGACAAAACCGAACTGATTACAGATAAAATCGAGCGATAACCAATTTTGCTACAGTACACAGGTTTGATTTTTACTGAACATCGGGAAACCGACGAAACCGAACCGGACCGATAAGTCCGGTTATCGCGATAACCGGCCAATTTTCATCGATTTTGCAAACCCTGGCCAAGCACATTATGTAACGGCTTGAATAGCCTACTCAGTTGTGGAACCAGACCATATGGTCAGGGCTGTCCAATCTGCATCCCTGGAACCTCTTCAGATTCCCACAGATAGCCAGTTGATGGGCGATGCCAATTAAGTATACAAAAACATGTTGTATTGTTGGTTAGCATGCAATACAGCGTAGCATATGGTGTGATAGAGCTTGACTCATCATCACCATTGCCCTCTTCTCTTTGGATGCTTTTCTCTAATAAAATCCCTCTGCTTCTAACATGATAATAAAATCCTTGCTCCACCTCTAATCCTAATGCACAATGGTCATATAATTCGTAATAGGTTAATATATCAGAAAATCAAATATCAAAATGTTAGTGAATAACTGGCGACTAGCAGATTAAACAAAAAATAAAGACAGACATCCAAAGATTGTAGCTCAGACTTTTATGGTAAAATACAAAACAAATAAAAAGAAGTAAAGCCAAAAAAAAACTTTTCATGTCTATTTATCCTATGAAATGATCATATCCCACTGAACTTCTACATGAGAGAATGGCCATAAAAACTACATTGATTTTACATAATAAATACAATTCCCAGCATGTGGATGTGCATATTTTAAAAATACACTTTGTGATGTTAAATAAAACTGAAGGAAATATGAATTTAAAGGTTACCTGTAAGAAAGTTATAAAGAAAATATTATCAGTGATTACATAAACAAAATGCAGTTATTGTATCAAATTTACCTTGGCAATAACAGGCCTAGCCATTGACGTCCCAAGCAGATATTTTCTTTCATAAACTGCACCAGCACGCAGGCAGGGGTATATATATTCACTAACAAATTCTTCTTTCAAGTCCTTCACAACAAGCTGGCAAGCACCACTAGCTTTAGCCTTCTTCTCCAGTCCTTCTAATTCAATGGCACCCTAAGGATGGATTAGTATTAAATAGATGGTCAGCAAGGAATTAATGGGTAGAAATGAATTATATTAATACACAATACTTCTGAAAACAAAAAAGAATTATATTAATAGGGGACTGGAATATAAAATCAATACAAAACTAGAAATTAAGGAGAACATGAAGCCATGTAAGCAATGGATGAGGAAATCATTAATTTTGAAACAGCTTAACGAAACAAGCAGAAGAGTGTGCCAAAAAAAAAAAAAAAGAACCTACTAAGTGAAACAGATGTGTTAGGTAGAGAATAAAAACAGAAATGTTGGCAGAGGATAGGACAGCAAAGTTATTATGTAATGCTTGAGTCAGGTTTTGATGTTCCATTATATACCTGGCCTACATCAGCAGTAAAACAGACAACCTCACAACCATAGTTCTCCCTTCAATTGACAAATCAAACAAACATAGTTTGCACAAGCCAAATCAATAACATAATTCTAAGATTAAGACAAAAAAATAATCAATACAACAAAGAATATACATACCTGAGCCAGGGAACAATAACAGATGTATCCAAGCCACCACTGTAAGCTAGAACAACTTTATTTAACTTTCCACGCAGTCCGCCTTTGGTTTGGTCGCCACTATTGGCAGTTGAAATTGCACCTTGCTCTTTTCCAGTTGCCATTGCACACCTGATAGCTGCATATTTCCATAGAGGATGTAAGCACTACCATCATAACAAATGCAGAATGCTAACATGATGTCTAGAGTGATGTGTAAAAGAAAATTAATTATTAACATAGAAAGACAGAGGGCTTTCCAGCCAAAGCAATACAGTGCAATTGGGTTGTGCAGCCAAGATCATTAATGACTAGGTGCAACCTTGCAACACTATTATTCCGAAATCTCTTTACCTAAATAAAATGGTTGTCCCATACTCTACCAGATTTTCAAAGGGGTGTCTTAAACTAACATTTTTGCAGCCAAGAGGATTTCGCGTAGGAACATAAGTTCAACAAAGAAGTCTCAAATTCTAAGGACAGATAGATAGCAGCACTGAAATATATTTTGCATAGCATGAATGATCGAATTCACAGAGCTGTTGATAGCAACAGCATAACCTGACATAGTTAACAGAAGGCGGGTATGTAACATTGAGTACCTTGGCCATTGCGGGCCTTGTTCCTGTGCCGCCGGGGAACCTGAACGGTGGTTGCGCCACTGGAGAGCGCTGCAGCCTAAAATCAACAGAAAACAGACGTGATTCTCTGACGGCTCCTTGTTACAAGTGGAGTGCAGAGGGAGAAAAAAGAGAGAGGAAAACATCGGTTGCCTTTCGAACGAAGCAGGACGCGCCGGAGTCCGGACGCACGCGAATCCCTGCAGAGCCAACGAGAATCCGTGAGAACAGACAGGCAAACCTCCAACAATGCCTAGAAACATCCGCCACATCCCTGTCCAGCAACCCCACGCCTCGAGTGCCGCCGGACAGTGACGGGTTCGAGGACAATGGGTTCTGCTGAAACCTCGGCACCTCGCAAAGAGATTTCGGACAGCAAGCCGCCGCCGCGGCGTGTAGAGCGACCAAATCGGCGAACCAGGCAGACGGATTGGCGCACCACCGAGGGGATAACAACAACGCGGATAGGACGGGACGGAGCAAATTAGCAGCGAGCGAGGTGAGCGGGAGGGCGCGGGGCGGCTTACCGACGAATCCGGAGGGGACGCCCGCCGACGCCATTGGAGCTCAGGGAGTGGGTGGGAAGGAGGGCCCCGGAGGCGGCGCGCTCCGGTTGAAGGCGGGCGAGGGGTTGGTGGAGGCAAGCGGCGGCGGGTGAGGACGGAACGGAAGGGGTTTAAGGCTGGCCAGTGATGACGGCGTGCGAGGCTTTTTGACAAGCAGGGAAAGGGGCAGGTGGGAGTTAGTTGGGCTGGGCCAGTCGGACTTAACCAAATCGTTTAGTAGCCCACAACGGTCTACCCTTATCAAAGGACTAAAAAAAAAGACTATTGTTTTTTTTAATGACTGCTACTACTTTTTTCCGAGTGTTTTTTAATGACTAATTAACACTTGGCTATATTTGATTTTGATTTCAGTTCACTAAAATATTTTTTCACCAATCTCGGTTGTACACATCATTAGTCTCATTTATCAGTTCATTTGACTATAGTTCATTAGATTTCAGTCAGTTTTAATAAATAGGCGGCATAACCTCAAGGGATTGACTGAAATGAGCAACTAACAGTCAAATTTCCGTTAGGACGGATGCTCACTGACTTAAACTCCCGCCCGATCACGTAAACAGGTCCAGAATTGCGTAATCTCGTTAGGATCCCATCTCGTTACCATAAAGATCGCGCACACATGAACCAAACGTGAAGTGCAACCGGAGAAGAAAGGTACATATAAGTGAATCAAGTTTGTTTCCAGTTCTTTATTCTCTCAATTTTTTGACATGATTTTGCATTATTCAGATATAGAAAAGTTGATGCGGGACAATGATCACGGTTGTTTCTATATTATTATTATTTTGCGATTACACAAACGCGCAAACCCTACCCCTATGAGCACCTTCGAAGAATGAACCGACAAGAGTCGAACCCAGGACCTGGGGTGCTATCGAGGCTCTTGCAACCACTAAGCTACATCCCCTTTCGCGTTTCGATACCATTTGCTATATCTCTTTGTTGAATTCGAATGATCTGTCTCTAAGGTAGCTGCAACTAGGGGAAATCGATATGGAACTCTAGTACTGAGCAGAGGATATCACCAAGTTCAGTTAGACACATGAAACAGCAATAAGTCAATGAAAACGGCCAAGAATCTATTGGAACATGGTGAGCACTATGATTTCTGATAAACTTCTCTTTACTTCCATGCAAGGCATTTGAGACAATTATATAAAGTATGAACAAAATACAAGTCAATGACAATGGACTGAAGAACTGAAATCGTACAATCCTACAACGCACATTACAGACCAGGGGGAATCCATACATTATGGCTGGAATATACCTGTCTCCATTGAACAAATGACAAGAATGATTCCAATCCGGTCCTATCCGCGTTGTTGTTTCCCAAAATCGCAAAAAAAATGATTCAAACCTAGAATGCTATAACATCTGAACTACTCGGCCTACAAAGTAACATGTGGTATTTCACACCTCAAATCGTGCCAGATTGCAGCCAAAATGTAGTTATTGCATCAGAATCAATAACAATCAGCTATTCATATGTAGAAGATAACTCATTACACTTTGATTTTGCATCTAGCCGCACAAGATTGTAGAGGTAATAGGAGATAAACATGAGAAATCGAATCTATCTATTATTTTAGTATTTGAAGGTCTAAAGAAACCACCACGTTCGCTCTCAAAGCCACAAAATTACCACGTTAATCGGGAAAAAAAAGAAAAATGTGAACCGTTAAATTTTATGAACATTGAACGGTCTAGATTAACCAAAGAGTTCGTCTCAAATACGACACAACACCACAAATAGGATAATTCCGAAATAAAAAATAAAGAAAACAAAATCTACACGTTAAATATTATTCATATAACCATGGCCGTTGGATTCAATGTGTAGCTAATGTCACATCGGTATGTTGTATATCTATCAAGTTTAAGAGTCCTATGCTAATTAATTACTAGTACCAATGCACCGCGCGCCACGCACGTGATCACGAAAAATGCACCACTTGGCAGAATCCCCTCCTGCAGAACTCGATTGATTTGCATGAAAATTTGGGAAAAAAATTCAAAATGTGATCAAAGGTGAGAACGTTATGCAACTAACCATTGATGTTAGTAGAAGCAGCTCTTTCCCTCGTCCGTTTCCGGTACTCACGGTGATAATCTCGCTGGTACTTGCGCCTCTTAGCAATGGCATCATGTTGTGCTTCTGTAATCGAGTCCTCAATGTCCTTTTCAGGGTTTCTAATTGCATTAGAAACATTATTTCTGTGTAGTGTCGTCGTCGGGATTAGACTGGGTATCAGTCAATAGTGCAGAACTCCCTATCCCCTCAAGAAACTTACACCTTATTTCCTACGCGCAAAAGACAATAGAAGAATAATTTAGTTTAGTCATTACTCATATATATTAATCTTAATTACCAAAGCGTTGTTAAAGCAATGACATGATAATATTGGTTTACCAGTTTTGAAAGTTTTTCCCATTGGCGGTGAGTTTGATACGACATTACCACATGACTCGTTTTAGGCAAAAATGGCGTCAATATGTCACTTTCTATCAGAGTTTCCTCTGGTTCACCTGAAAGAGAAAAGATCATGTCTGGTCAGTTTGATTTTTCTCCTCAGCTTTGTTTTTTCTCAAGTGTCGAAAACTACCGCAACATCAACGAAAAACTACCGTAATAATACATGGAAGTAGCAATATTCTAAATACCTGTTATAATAGATCTTTGGCTCAAAATTGTTTTTGACTTGTCCTGACTTATATGTAGACTGGTTGTCGCCAGTGGCGTTAAATTGCCATGTTTTCCCTGGTTTACTTGTTGAGAGCCTGAAAGCGCAAAAAAATTTCATAGATATACCCAGATGGATATCACATACAAAAACACAGTTAAGACGCATAGACTCAACCTTAAAGGAACTAAAAAAACATACCTGGAACCATTGTTGATTCGCACGTCAATTTTACATCTCCTACAAAAGCCGACGATATGTATAAACCAGATAACCATCTCGACATTGAATAATGTAGGAATAAAAGTAAATAAAAGTACCTGGGATGACAAAAGACTCGATCGTTAAATCAAGGATTTATACAGCAAATGAAACAATTATATGAGTTAAAACCAGTTAATACCCAAAATAATAAAATAATTGTTTCATACCGTACCTGAAGCGCTAGAAAATTTTGGAAGTTTGGATTGAGAATGAACTCCTGCAGTTGATAACTCAGCCTTTTTCTTTGCCCGATACTGAGACTGATACTGTCAGCAATATTCTGGAGTCTTCGACCACGGTGTGGCTGGTGGCCTATTTTCTTTTCCGCCATTGGCTAAAGCATTTGCCATCTTTTCTTTTCCAGAACTCACGTCTACTCCATCCTCTCTACTCAAATGTGCATTTTGTCATAATGAACGGGGTCATTACATACATTTCTTTCTTGATAGATACTACTGTATGATCACTTGTTGGGTCAGTAGTCGTACTTAATTTATTCTCAAACCTCTTAACGCCAAATTGAACTAAATCCCCGACCAAATGAAAAAATATCCATGATGACTCTTTTTTTTTTTTTTGCGACTGCCATGATGAATCTATTAACATTAACTGCAAAAAGATCTTCTTACCATTCAAGGTTATCATGTAAATATTTCCTAAACATAAATGAGGAAAACTTTCTAGTATAAAAGACCAAAATGAATGCACACCACTCATCTCTTCATCTGATGGTCAACATTATAATACATGTTTTGATCCACCCGTATGTATCATGATAGATTTTTCTAGAACACACTAGAATGGTGCGGCTTTAGCCACAACACTCCAACTCTTGTTATTTAGTTATGACACGCTTCAAAATTATGATTTCTTAGCTGCAGCACAACAAATAAGGAGAAAGTGATTTTTTTCCAACTCTTTTTTATGTCATTGCACGAAATACATTACAACTTGAAACTTTGCAGAGTGATAAATTGTTGAATTCTCTATTCATGTGTGTGTTCCTTTTTTTTTTTGGCATATTTTTCTTGATTGGTTAGATAATTTTTCATTGAGAATAATTTTTATTGTGTAAAACAAACTGTGTGAATTACGTGTGTCTGATTGTTTGTGTCTTTGTAACGAATTTTGCACACACACAAAAAAAAAAAAAACTACAAAATTGGTTTGCTTACCTTTTTTTGGACTTATACTGCCTGAATAGACTTGTACTCCAGAGACCAGAGGAGGTATTTAGCTTGATTACAAACTTGAACACCTCATTGCCAACTTGGTCGACGTCAGTGGCAGTAATAAGAACTTTGCAGACGTTACATGCGCAGCAAAATTCCTGGAGGCCGCCGCTCTGGGAAGGTCAATAGTCTCCCAGTAAAATCCATGAACATGCAGATCGTTGTTGTGCGCTTTGTTGGGCAGCGCGTGAATTGAATGGCGAACTCCACGGGCAAACGGCAGAAGTTGAGACGCTCTGACTGGAGTGGGAAAACTCCTTCGCCGCCGGCTTTAAAACCCGGGCAAGCCTCTGTGCGATCTACTTACAGCAGTCCATGGCCGGCGGACGGCAACGCCGGAAGCGGCGCCTGCGGCAGGCTCGCCAAGCCGCCACTGTTACGCACATATCCTCCCTCCCCGACGACATCCTGCTGCAGATCTTCCTCCGCCTCCCTTCCCTCGCCACGCTCGTCCGTGCCGCCTGCGCCTGCCCAGCGTGGCGTCGCGCGGTGGCATCCTCCCCTGCGTTCCGCCGCCGCTTCCGCGCCCTGCACCCGGCGCCCTTGCTCGGAGTTTTCGCCGGCGCAGAGTACACCCGTCTTCGCCGCCGCTCACCGCCGGTTCGACAAGGACGTGCTCGCTGTCCTCCGCGGCGGCGACTTCCTCCTCACCTCCCTCATGGAGGAGTGCGACGACGGCGTGCCGCTCGAATGGCGCGTCTTGGACTGCCGCGACGGCTACCTCCTCATGCAGAACTTAATCACCGACCAGTTCGCCACCGTCAATCCCATGGATCGACGAGGCCTTGATTACATTGGCATGCTGCCGGAGAGCGACATCTCAGCGGAGCAGCGTGGCAAGCTTTTCTAGCTCGGCCCCACTTGCTTTTCTCGGACGAGGATCCCATGTCGTTCCGGCTGGCCTGGCTTTTCCACGACGCGTACAGGGTTCGGGCGGCCGTCTTCTCGTCCGACACCTGGGACTGGCACGTCCTCCCGTGGACGGAGGTCGCGGCGAGGATGCCGCCGCACGACGACGAGGACGACGACAACCGCACAGAGTGGCTTCAGCGTGGCAGTCAGGCCAACAACGGCCTTGTTCACTTGCCGTTCAGGTGCCTGGATCTCGTGCTGACACTGGACGCGAAGACGATGGAGTTCTCCGTTTGGGAGCTCCCGCCCCCGCTGTGCTCCACGCCGCGCAGCCTGGTAGTCGGCGAAACCAAGGATGGCACGCCGTGCATGGTTTGCGCCGCTGGATCCAGCATTACGGTCTGGATGCGTCGCGGCGGTGCCGATGAGAATTGGGAATTCGAGGATGTTTTATTTCACAGCGAAGAACCAGAGCTGCTGGGCGACGTCGGTACACCGGATGTGATGGCCGTGATGGACGGGTTTGTGTACATGGCCACAACAGAGAGTATCCTGTCGCTCTGCCTCAAAACATGGAACCTAGAAAAACTGTTTCCGTGTACCTACGGAGGCGAGATCTATCCTTACTTCATGGCATGGCCGCCTTCTCTTGTTGGCAACTACGGGAGCTTTGCAAATTGCAGTGCTCCAACACAAGATGATGATTCTTGTTGGCTTGTTCTACGTTTATATGTTTTACTACACATTTCAAGAAAGTATCATATATTAATATTTTAAGACTTATTTTTAGATTCACTAGTGAGGAAACTTTTGCATTATATATTTTGTATGTTATGAAACTATATCTGTTCGAAACTATGTTATGAACTATATATTTAACTTAGGACAAAGTTAGGCCAACAAATAATGTGAAATTGAAACAAAGTGTATAAAAAGAAAATACAAAGAACAAACCTGCCCACTAGGCTCCGGCTGCAGACTGCAATACGAGGAAGGTATGACTAGTGTGACTTGTTCATAGGAGGAGATCAAGAGAGAAACAATGGTCAGTTTTTTTTTTTTTGAGACAACGGTTAGATATTGGCTCAAAAGTATTGAAACTTTGATTATGAGTTGCCACCTTTTAATTCAAAAATAAGGTTTTAAAAGTCAAATAAAGGGAATCCTTGAACTCATATTTCTGATTGGGCATTCAAATAAACATTAAACTTAATTTAAGAATTTCTCTTTTAGACTCGTGTGTAAAGGCTAAAAAATTTCAACATAGGGACACATATGGAATGTGATTTTTTTCCCATTACCTGGCCGCTATGGTTTATAAGAGGAATGTAGTAAGTGGATATAAATAATTGCCCCCAAAAAAGATAAAAGTTTTCTTTAAACGGAGAAAGGAAAAAGCTAGAATATATGAAGAAGTCGTGGCTGAGACTCTACTAGTACACTCCATATAACACTAGTCTTATTATTTTTGCCCCCTCACATGCTGAAATGGCCGGCCGCCGCCCACGCCGGCCATGACGGCAGAAAAGGCGTAGCCAAGCCGCTAGTACACACATATCCTCCCTCCCAGATGACATCCTGATGCAAATCTTCCTCCTCCTCCCATCCCTCGCCACACTCGTCTGCGCCGCCTGCACCTGCTGTGCATGGCGCCGCGCCGTGGCCTCCTTCCCTGACTTCCGCCGCCGTTTTCGCGCCCTCCACCCGACGCCGCCCTTGCTCGGCCTCTTCTTTGACACTTTCTCGGGGGGCCAGAATCCGTCCGTCCCAACCTTCTCCCCCGTCCTCCCCCTCGGCAGGGACCTGGCAGCCGCCGTCCGCGGCAGCGACTTCTTCCTCACCTCCCTCCACGAGCGCCCCGACCGATACAACCTTGCTGACTGCCGCGGTGGCCACGTCCTCCTTTGGGGTTTCATCGAGGACTCGGAAGAAGAAGAGTTTGATGAAGTGTTCGTCGTGTTAAACCCGTTGAAGCGGCAAGAAGGACGTGTCTCTTGTATCTTCCATGAGAATGTCTTCTTGACACATGATGCCTACGCTCACCCCAATTCCCCCGACGTGTATCAGGCTCGCCTTGTCTTCTCGGAAGTGGACCCCTCCTCTTTCCACATCGTGCTTCTTGCTCATGGTGAGGACGAGGATGACCATCCCAGGGTATGTGTTTCGGTATTCTCATCGAAAACTGGGGAGTGGTCATTTCTCCCGTGGGTGAATGTCCCTGAGGGCTCAAAAGATGATGACTACAATTGCACAACTATTGTTTATGAGGGCAGGATGCAAGCGAACGGTTTCCTATATTGGCTTCCAGATGATCGAAGGCGCCTAATTACACTCGACACTGCCACGATGGAGTTCTCCTTCGCTAAGTTGCCTGTGTGTCTGAGCGAAAAGTGCACCTACGATGCTGGTGAAACAAAAGACGGCGACACTTGTATTGTGTATTCGGACGGATCAAACATTGGTGTCTTGATGCTCAGGAGGGATGAGGACGGCGCTGAGAGATGGATGCTGGACAGGGTAATCTCCATGACTGCTGAACTGAAACGCGTCATGCAAGATGACGTGGATAAGAATGCCCACACTAAGGTATTTGTTTTCGCAGTTCGAGATGGCTACGCATATCTGTCAACCACTCCCATGTTCAATAATCCCAGGACGCCTTGTTGGTTCCTGTCCCTCTGCCTCGAAACGATGAGGCTGGAGAAGCTGTTCCAGAGGACATATGACTCTGATCCACTTCCGTACATTATGTCATGGCCGCTATGTTTAGGGCGGTTTGCACTTGAAGGTTTGCCGTGAAACACAGTGCTGGCGTCTGGTATGAAGAATAAAGCAACATGGATATGATAAACCAATTACTATCTTAAGTCGCATGCCACTGAAGAATCCAACTGAGTTGCGTGACGTTTGAGTTTTAGATGTTTGTCCAACATTTTGAAACTTAATTATCGCTATTTACTTCGTGTTTATCTTATTACCACTTTTTGGCATTGCCACCACGTAGACTACATGTTTTGATCCACCGGTATGTGTCATGATGAGATGTTATAGATAGATTTTTCTATAACACACTAGAAAGGTGCAGCTTTAGCCACAACACTCCAACTCTTGTTATTTAGTTGTGCCACACTTCAAAATTATGGTTTCTTAGCTGCCGCACAATAATGATTTTTTTTCAACTCTTTTTATGTTATTGCACGAAATACATTACAATTTAAAACTTTGCAGAGTGATAAATTGTTGAATTCTCTATTCATGTGTGTGTTCCTTGCACACATGAATAGAGACCAGAGGAGGTATTTAGCTTGATTACAAACTTGCACACCTCATTGCCAACTTGGTCGACGTCAGTGGTAGTAATAAGAACTTGCAGACGTTACATGCGCAGCCAATTTACTCTGGGAAGGTCAATCGCCTCCCAGTAAAATCCATGAACATGCAGATCGTTGTTGTGCGCCTTGTTGGGCAGCGCGTGAATTGAATGGCGAACTCCTCGGGCAAACGGCAGAAGTTGAGACGCTTTGACTGGATTGGGAAAACTCCAGTCCTTCGCCGCCGGCTTTAAAACCAGGGCAAGCCTCTGTACATCTACTTACCGAGATCTCAAAAAGTTTCGTCACTTCACATCGTCACAGCCGTCCATGGCCGGCGGACGGCAAAGCCAGAAGCTGTGCCTGCGGCAGGCTCGCCAAGCCGCCACGGTTACGCACATATCCTCCCTCCCCGACGACATCCTGCTTCAGATCTTCCTCCGCCTCCCCTCCCTCGCCACGCTCGTCCGCGCCGCCTGCACCTGCCCGGCATGGCGTCGCGCGGTGGCATCTTCCCCTGCTTTCCGCAGCCGTTTCGGCGCCCTGCACCCGGCGCCCCTGGTCGGCTTCTTCACCGGCGACAAGCACAACGGTCTCCCCGACTTCGCCGCCGCTCACGGCCGGTTCGACAAGGACGTGCTCGCTGTCCTCCGCGGCGGTGACTTCGACCTCACCTCCCTCATCATGGAGGAGTGCGACGACCACGTGCCGCTCCAATGGCGCGTCTTGGACTGCCGTGACGGCTACCTCCTCATGAAGAACTCAATTACCGATCAATTGGCCACCGTCAATCCCTTGGCTAGACAGGGCCCTGATTACATCGACATGCCACCGAAGAGCGACATCTCAGCGGAGCAGCGTGGCAAGCTTTTTTCTCTCGACCCCCACTTGCTTTCCTCAGATGAGGATCCCATGTCGTTCCGGCTGGTCTGGCTTTTCCACGACGCGTTCAGGGTTCGGGCGGTCGTCTTCGCGTCCGACACCTGGGACTGGCACGTCCTCCCGTGGACGGAGGTAACGGCGAGGATGCCACCGCTCCAGCAGGAGGAGGAGGAGGACGACGACGACCGCGCAGAGTGGCTTCAGCATGGCACGCAGGCCAACGGCCTTGTTCACTTGCCGTTCACGTACCTGGATCTCGTGTTGACACTGGACACGAAGACGATGGAGTTCTCCGTTTGGGAGCTCCCGCCCCCACTGTGCTCCACGCCGCGCAGCCTGGTCGTTGGCGAAACCAAGGATGGCACGCCGTGCATTGTTCGTGCCTCTGGATTCAGCATTACGGTCTGGATGCGTCGCGGCGGTGCCGATGAGAATTGGGAATATTTCAAGGATTCTTTATTTTACAACGAGGAACCTGAGCTGCTGGGCCACGTCTGTCGTACAACGGACATGACCCTGATGAATGGATTTGTGTACTTGGTCACAACAGAGAGTATCCTGTCGCTCTGCCTCAAAACATGGAACCTTGATAAGCTGTTTCCGTGTAGCTACGGAGGCGAGATCTATCCTTCCTTCATGGCGTGGCCGCCTTCTCTAGTTGGCAACTACGGGAGCTTTGCGAATTGCAGTTCTGCAACTCAAGATGGTGATTCTATTTCTAGCAAGCCATGACCGCAGGCTGACCTTGTTGGCTTGTTCTACAGTTCAGCTCAAGTTGATTTGTGACGGACATGCCCATTTATGTTTTTTATTTTTACTAGTAAAAATGCACGTGGGACACGCACGCGCGAACATGCAACGGTTACAATATTGCGACAATGAAAAGTATTTTGTTGTCCAACACAAGAAAGTAAAAACGACTCCGATATGGAAGTCATATGTCGGACGACTGACTTGACTGAGTTTTGAAATGAAAGATAATAAAAGATGAGGAATGAAAAACTTTGGTTTTCAGTTAAAAACATGTCCACTGATATAAATCAATTGTATGAAAAGACATAATGACGATCAAAATAGATCGGTCGCCAGAATTACAAATAATTATGAAAGAAAATATGTTTCCAAAGGATCTAACACATTAAGTTTCCCTGATAATATCTAATTATTACACAGTACCAGACTAATCCAAAGATAGAGACAACTAATCAAATATAGAGTAGCGCTCTTTTACGCCCATCTAAAAAGGGCCAGAAATCCTCTTCAAAAACTCCTTCACATGAACAGGTATGCCTTCTTCAGATTCATTCGGCTCGTACCTCAGGACATCCAAGAGAAAACGCTTCCGGGCAACGGATGCGTTCTGCATTTTTATGAAAATTACGGTTAGTTAGGTGAAACATTTTGATGATAACGAAATATGCAAATGGAAAAAGCTATCCTTGACATCCGTTGATGGTCCACAGTCAATCCATTCCAAGTTCGCATAATCTTCAGGACAAAAAAGCCGGAATGTTTGCTACAATTTAAAACAAACAAATCAGAATTTCAGTGGCTTATTGGAAACCAAATAAAGTTGGCGCATTTGCAAACACCTTACCTTTCGTGATGACTGGGATTGTATATGGTAGGCATAATTAGAGGCCACTTTGCAATATCAACCAAATTGTAGTCATTTGCCTCGTCCATGGCAACCTTAAAATACTTGGATATCGTCTAATGTTTACTGATGTAGTTAGATTCATAAGGGAATGTGTACCATGAAGGACGTTTATTTGGGTCAAGTACATGCACAACTTGTCTCTCCATGTTCACGGAGAATAGGTAGTAAATCCCATCGTGGACAAATGGCAGCATAATCTAGATTAAGCGAATGAAGATATCGTGAATGCATTGTAATAATAATAAAATCAAAATAGATGTGTCATGGGATCTTACCAGTTTACAGTCAGATATATGGTAATCGAGTACCCCCCAATGACACAGAGTTTTCGCGAGACGTTGAACGTCAAGGGCTTTACATGAAGCTGGAGGCTTGAAAAGGTTGGAGACCATCTGAGGAGTTCAATTGTGAGATAAAAATACTCATACATGCATTATTTAATTATTGAATTAAATAACTTACACAAAACTCAAGATCCATGTAGTGGACAAGGGGTTCTACGGATACTTGTGTTTCATCGCAAGCAAACACACGAACACCCAGGTTAAACAAGTCAGGATGCATGTTACCCGGGGGAATTAGTAAATCCTTGATTTTTCTGAGTGTCAAACTAATTGGATAAGGATGCTTGCTCTTCACCCATTCTCTCCTGTCAAAAGCATATATTTTGACCACATGTCATGAAAAAAATTAGAGATGCGCAAAATACATGAGGTCTGTATTAAATAACACATGTGCAAAATGAGTATATCAAATGCTAGACAGTACATACTTTAGGGCATCAGCAGCGTCTCTGCCGCATATATACCACCACAGCTGGTGCATTAACTCGACGCCGGACATAGGCACATCGACAATGGAAAGAGAATACCTTGAGGAGTAGACAAAATCTATCCTCATTCTCGTTTGATTTGAACTATGGAACACAACCGGTGGGATTTCTATAATTTCCACACCATCTAAATCTCCTTTATCGTCTTCTTCATTATCTTCCAGAGCAAGATCAATTCCTTTTCTCTCATTGAGTTCCGAACCCAACAAAATAGCTGCTAATTTAAGCCTGAAATTAACCATGTCGGTCTGCAGGGTAGAAGACAATTAAGTTGCATGTAGAGTACAACGAAATATAGGTCATTTTCGGGAGGGCTAGTGGGTACCTGGTTAAAGTCGTCGGACAGCACGTCACCCGTCCAATACTCCATGAAGTTTAGTAGGAATAGCCCGCAGGACCATCTTAAATAAATAGTAGATCAATAAATTTGTAAACTTGAAATGGTAAGTGGACTCAATATATATATATATATATATATATATATATATATATATATATATATATATATATATATATATAGATATATATATAGCCGGCTATAGAATAGCTTATTCTATAGCCACTTCTGTTTTGAATGAAATTTACAACAATTTGAATGAAATTTACGACATCATGTTCTAGGACACGTGTCGCATGCAAATTTACGACAAAAGTCTAGCAAAACACATCACAAATTGATCATAAATCAGTATATTCAAATGTCGTAAATTACGATAACACAGTTTTATGATAATTTTATCATGGATTTACGATAAATTTGAACAAATTTACGACATCAGCGTTCACACACATTTTAAAAAAAGTACCATGGTAAATCACGTAGCAAAATATCGTAAATCACTATACACAAATATCGTAAATTACGATATGAAAGTGGCCACAGAATAAGTTATTCTATAACCGGCTACAAAATAATAGTTATATATATATATATATATATATATATATATATATATATATATATATATATATATATATATATATATATATATATATATATATATATATATATATAGACACACACATATATAAATGAAATGAATAGCCGAGAAAATACCCATCCGTTTGCATTATGTGTCCAAAATCAATCTCTCTAACAGGCCAGGTAGCAACTTGGAGGTTAGGCCACTTTTCCATGCTGAGTTCTTTCAGGTTCTTGGCAACGTTTATTTGACTCTGTAAACCCTGCAACTGTGACATAGCAAATTTTTACCAATTAGAGGTTGACAGGTGCAAAGAATTACTGAAATAATGAGAGTTTGGCTGCGTAGCTTACAGTGTTGTGGAGATCTTTCCGCCCGTAGGCTAAACCTAGTGAGTCTAGCACCTGTATCTGACCCTTCTTCGCGTTTATCACAGCAAGGTACCAGTGAGATTTTTTAATATTTATTGGAAGGAACACCTGTTTATCAAGAAGTAAATAAACAAACACTATATTGCATAGAAAACAATAGCTAAAAAGAAAGCCACATATCATACAAAGATAATTGTTACCAAATCATGTTGCAGGTACTTGTCCACCCTGCGTTGGATGGGGTGACCATTGTTGATGTTCACGTACTGCTTGTCAATTTCTCCGTCCCGCTTTATAGTTCCGGACACGTGAGCGTCCTCCAACCAAACTTTTCCACTGGACCGTTGCAAAAGATGGGCATGCCTTCTTAACATGTGTATATAAACACCAATAACCTGTATATTGCAATTAAAAACATGCTGAACCATACGCATTAATTTCTAAAACTTACGCATTATCAAAATGTGTCTGGTGCACTTACAGAATCGTTCAAAAATGCCTCTGGCTGAAGGAGACATTCGAAAAGGTATCTGTTCACAAATGCAGTACCGACATCTGATAGTATCTTAGTACCGGGTTCGGCTGGAATCCGTCTTACAGGTTCGATGATAGCAAGGTCATCGCGCGTGCAAACATAGTCTGGAAAAGGAAAGTTACACTTCACATATCAATAAGTGCAGAAACAAAAATTCATCTTCTACTTTTATTAAAGGTATAGGAATTTGTAAATTAAGTGTCACCTTCTGGGACAACTCCGGTGGAATCGGCTCTCTTAGGCTTGTTTCCACGCGTCATGGCAGTGCTCAGAACTCCTCCTGGTATTAAAATTTTAACACTTATAAAAACATAGTACCAATGCACATGCGCCAGGCACATGCATAAAGAATAACATCACTTGGCAAGACTATGAGCATTACGATGGACTTGATCGGCATTTCTCTTCGTGTCATAGATTAGTAAACAATATCTAAGTTGCAACATATTAATTATTATGCAACATGTTCACTCAAAATATAAAATATGCCACACCTGCATATAAACAAATTGGAATGTATCAAACTAAATATTAATCTGCGATCTACATGCAAGGGCACAATTGCAACTAATCGGAAAATCAGCAAAAATAAATAAATCAGTAAAGGCAACATTTTATTTCCATAAACATGTAATTTTGTTTTTTGATCAACCAAACAAAATTCACGTTAATACTCATTAGATTAGTTCTTAATTGTTATAAGTAAGTATGTCATTTGGAATCTTAGCCAGAATATGTAATTTCAATAATAATTTCTCAAAACTTGTTGTTTTATTCCATTACCAAGATGATCTCGTGACCCACTAAATTGGTTAATGTTCTAGAAACACAATGAGAAGAACATACATGTACAATGGCAGAGCACAAATCGAGAAGAACATATGCGTAGGAGCAGAAATTGATCTATCTAATTCTCCTTTTGATTTTAAAACTAAGACAATCTGGTTGCAAAGCGGCAGAGCAAAAATATAGTAGAATTAAACTACTACCGTGAAAGAGGAAATTTATGCATTCAAACCCAAACAAGAAACTATAGAATATACACCACCCCCGGCACAGCCTATATCAAACTCGACGAACCAACGATCACTGGACGTCGCCAACCGTCCGATAAGGTAAAAAAAAAAAAAACCGTCCAATAGGGTCCAGTGAGGGGAATGGACGTCACCTGAGTGATTGCTTGGACGACGACGGCAACGGTTGCATGCTCCGCAACGGCGACGATTGCCTGGTTGAGGACGGTGACAACGTCCTCCACGACTTCCTCAACGTGACTCTTATCATTAGAAACCTTCCAAATGATTATTTTGTACCATGCAGTAATCTTATTAATATTTCCTGTAGAAAAGGAAATCAATAATCATGGCCCAACACAGCTGTGCTATGCGAAGGAAAGTTCCTAATATTATGTTGTGCCGGCAGTATGTAGACAAAATTCTTCTAAACAAGGAAGGAAATAACCATGGCTCAACGTGACTTAGCTATGCAAAGGAACCTTCCTAATTATGTTGTATCGTCATTAACTGTAAACAAGGAAGGAAATAATCAAATAAATATGGCAGGATGTGAAGGGATGTGGTATATGCGGCAGGCTAGCTGTGTGTCTGGTAACAAAATATTTTGAGAGATGTCATGAAAAATGAACTGCAATAAACATTTGTCCCCTCCCCATATCCTACTTTCACGGGTACGGGCCCAGCATGGCAGGTCCTATTTCCAAATCTACAATATCAGAAGTATTATTGCTGCATGGAATCTTTAAGCTTACAAGGAAAGATGAACCAAAATTAAACGTCTACCATATCAGTAGTATAGGTTTCCTTGCTTAGTTCTACCTGCCAGAAAAAAATTATTCTCGCAATAATGTTTCCTTACATCCACGCATGTTCAGTTACTAATTGTGGGAAACTTGCTTATTTTATTCCAAGGAAAATAGAGGCTGCATAAACCTTCCCTGCCTTTAGCCTCGATGACAACCATGTGTCTTGGCGGGAAAGTAATATAAAGTACATGCGCCTAACATTTTCAAAGGAAAAAAAGTGGCATCCTTACTTGTTTAGAAAGATTGGCGTCTGACAAATATGCCAAATTGTATTTAACATTTGATTTATAGTTCATTAATATGACAATATTGCATATTTTTTATACAAAACTTGTATCCTTAAGATCTGATAAGATCTGACGTAGGAAAAAAGAAGCTCCAAACTAACCGGGTTGTACATTCTTGCTTTCAGGCGATTCAGGCGATATCAAAAAATACCCAGCAGAAAATTTTCAAACTCTGTCAAGCAACCTGAAACAGACGAATGTAAATGTTTTCAGTGACAGGAACAACATATAAGAGTGAATACTACAGAGGTGCCGTAAAACAGAAAGACTTACTTGAGTATCGGTCGACCTGTAAATTGGTTGCAATAATAAAACTATTATTGAGACCAGATTGTAACAGAATCGAATCAGAAATATCAGGGTGTGGTGCAAACAGGCGAAGCCACCCAATTCGACTGCATAGTAGTACATATAGCTTTCAGTTCCAAACACCACAATAAACCGAAACGTAGAGAAATTTGTCAAACAAGATACCTGTCGTCAATGAGACAAATCTCCCTCACTTGAGCCGGCCAGTATGGGAAGTCATCTGGATACCCGACATCAGCAACAACCGCAATGACATCCACAAGGGAGCCATGTGGCCGATCCATTGCCTGAAGCAACTCTACCGGGAAACACTCTTTAAGGATGGCCATGAATGACTGTAGGGCTGCGCTCTGGTGAGTTGCTTGAGGAAATATTGATTAACGAAATATGATTTTACGTGTGAATATATATAGTGCTTAAACCTTGAATTTTTCCCGCAATGCAATATGGTAAGAGTATTATTCACGTCAGAGCTATGGAAATAGATAGAATATCATGGGTACTGTCCTACACTATTTCTTTCCATCCTATGTGCGCGAGGTTAGGTAAGTTAATTATGGCCGGGCTGGTTATTTACTATTAGGAGCTACTTTTCCGTAATGGAATATGGAATAAGGAGACATTGACGGCAGGCGATTATTTACTATTTCTTTCCACCCTATGTGCGCGAGGTTAGGTAAGTTAATTATGGCCGGGCTGGTTATTTACTATTAGGAGCTACTTTTCCGTAATGGAATATGGAATAAGGAGATATTGACGGCAGGCGATTATTTATGAAAATCACGGGAATTGCTTACTTGCATGCATTATTTATTTTCCCGTAATATGTAAACTGGAAACAAAATTATTGACGCTGACGATATATGGGAACATAGGAAACATAAGCACGGGTAGAAAAAAAATGGAATGCGCTTGAATTGCGCCTGGCAAACCATGCAAACGACAGTACATTATCTAAACAATGTATAGCAACCAGAGATGGTGCATCCCTGAAACAACACACATAATCAACTAAAAATAAAATTATGATAATTGATCCCATAACCTTCATAATTTAACAATGTAAATGTTAGAAAACAACAGCCATCAATTATGTGAAGACCCTCAACCAGAGAGTTATACAAACATTAGCATGACTCTAGCACATCTCTGTAAACTATGTTCTTTGTGCTTTTACCAGTAGGATCTAGCAACTTATTAGGCTTCGCAAGGACCCAAGTGGTCTGTCTTGACACACCTCTAGATAACGCAACATACAATTGACCGTGCGAAAAGACAGGCTCGGGTAGGAATACACCAACTATAGGAATCGTCTGTCCTTGAGCTTTGTTGATGGTCATTGCAAAGCTAAGTCGAACCGGAAATTGCTTCCTCTTGAATTTGAATGGTAGTGATAGATCTTCGGACGGAGATAGAGGAATTCTGGGAATAAATACCCTATCACCAGCGTGTGTTCCGCCAACTATTTCAGCATCAATGGCATGGTCTTGCAAAGCCCTTACCACCAGACGTGTACCATTGCACAAGCCATTATGTGGATCGAGGTTGCGAAGCAAAATGAGAGGGCAGTTGATTTTGACCTTGAGCTCATGTGGCGGGAGTCCATTTGGCGTCAATGAGTTGAGAAAATCAAGAGGGTAATAATTTTTGGAGTCATCCTCAATGGAATCAAAACTGTAGTATGTCTTGGATTCACCGGGGAACATGTCTATCATCTTGGAGTTCAAAACATCAACGTGCTCATTCTTGGTTGCAAGAATGGCACGCTCGCTCATGTAGGATGCAGATGCCACATTTTCCATAAGACCATTAAACACATTTTTAATAAGGTTATCAATGCCATTCTCTTGCGAGTAGTCAATTAAAATCTCAGGGGGAATCTGAACATATTCATCCAGGAATGTTTTTCAGTGCCGTTGCCAATTCGGAGAAGATATTATGAGAACCAAGGATCTTTTTGTGCCCTCATGTTTCTAGTGAGCTTGATTTTCCGGACTTTCTCCCATATGTAAGACCTAAGAAGACATGCGTCGGTAATCTGAGCTCTCGTACCACGTGGAACCACCGGGAGCACCTGTCTAAAATCTCCTCCGAATACCACGACCTTGCCCCCAAACGGCTGCGAACAACCCATAATGTCTTGAAGTGATCTATCAAGGGTCTGGACAGTTTGCCTCTTTGTCATTGCAACCTCATCCCATATCAATAAGCTTGCCGTACGGAGCAACTCAGCGGTACCACTCTGTTTGCTGAACCTGCACATGCTCGTGTCATTGATCTTTATGGGGATTTGGAACCTTGAGTGAGCTGTGCGACCACCAGGCATAATAGACGCCGCTATACCTGACGTGGCTGTTGCAACGGCTATTAGTGTCATGTCCCAAACTGTAGCAATCAATGCTCTATAGAGGTAAGTTTTCCCGGTACCACCGGGTCCATCAATAAAGAAAACTTGACCCTTGCCTGACTTCACATGGTCCATAATCTCATCAAAAGCAGCACGCTGTTCGGGATTAAGATTGTTCACAATCTTAAGATCCTCTGGATCAGCCCGTAGAGCCAACTCTTCATTTAGTTCCCGGTAGTAGTCCCGCTGACTGCGTTCTGTCTCAATAAAAAGCATCACGTGTTAAAATCGTGCGCATGTTAAAACAATAGAAGGGTATCATGTACATGCAGGGAAATCAACAGGCAATGCATATCAAAATTCACAAAATTTGTGAAATGACCTGACCGTAGCACTATATACATGCATATGTGACAACCTTAAAACAGATTTTTTATGTTACAACATCTCATCAGTGAACACATAAACAAGAAGAAATAATTTACGGCATTAGAGTTTTTTGAATGAACACAACAAAGATGCTTGTTCACTAAGTTCCTATGATAAATCCGAAACTGCTATATAGCATTCAGCATAAAAAAACCATCAGAAAGTCAAAAGGCAAAGCGACACTAATTAATTTGCTATTTATTATAGTTCTGAAATGTATGAAACAAACAACTGTATGCTCGCTCATGTTACCTTGTGACGAAACAATCTTCGGCAGTCCATAACTATCAAAGTCCTTGCCCATTCCTTCAACAAGTTTCTCAATCTCAATTAGAACCCTCTGCTGCACCTCGTGTTCATTTTTTATATTTCGACGAAAGTCCTCAGACAAGGAATCATAGTGCTTGTCCCACAATTTAACAATGTTGGTGTACTCACAACAGACCATTATGATAGCAAAAGTTCGACGGAATGTACAAGGCATCTGCCAAAGAGCACAGTTAGTCAAGGTCTTGTCCAGAGTGGTATCCGTCTCTGCACAACCGAGGCGTTCACACGCTTCTCTGAATGTAGGGTATTCGACACCATGCACAGTTCTTAGGTGTCGGTAGGAGGTCGCGCCCCGCACGTGATCCAACAAGATCCGTAAATAAAACCTCTCCCCTTCAGAAGCATTGGCATATACCATACGCCCAATCTGCGTCCTCTTTACTCTTGGCTTCCAAAATTTACCAGTCTTGTTCCATGTATAATACTCTGGAAATTCTCTATACAAGTATTTATGAGCATCTTTGTCAGTAGCATTCATCTTGAAATATTCAGTAAGATGGGACCTCTGATTTTTCTCACTTTTGGCGACCTCGTTGAGATCTGAAGTAGAATTGAATGCAACCATATGCATTCCCTCCAAGTGAACAGCCATTTGTAGCACAGGTGGATGGAGAGTGTACAGTGGGAATTTAAAAAGCCTATACACTGCCTCTGGTGGTGTGATGCACCGTGCATCTCGATACTCCTTGATCTCGTCAACGACTGTGTCCTCGTTCTCTGATTTGTCCACGGTGAAAGATGCTCTGTCATGACCCTTATATATGTACTTGTACAAGTACTTCACTGCTTTTACGCTCGAGCAAATCTCAACATTAATGTGGCAATTATAACGCATAAGAAGAATAGGATTATATGGAACGACCCATCGATTGTCCAAGTCTCGTTTCCTAATGTGCACTCGCTGCCCATCGTCCCTCCGTCGGTATATCGGATATGAATCATTGCCTTGCTGGGTGGCTTCACAGAATTGACGCGGGTAACGGAAACGACACTCCCCATCAATCATGCATGGGCAGTCTTTGTTTAGCACACCACATGGCCCGTGCATCATGTGCTTGCACACAAGGTCATGCAACACAGGATACTTCTTCTGGTCAGGGATCTCTGCTGATATATATTTGTCGTACTGATCGGGACTTGTTAACTTGCTGCCATTCTTCATGATCAATAGAAAGTGCTCATGCGGCAACCCTCTCTTCTGAAACTCAGTGACATGAGCATATGCCGCAACTTCCCCAAAGTGCTTCTTCTTGACGAGAAAATCCTCCAAGTCACGAAGCTTTGCTCGGTATACCCTTGCAACAATATCCGGGCGATCTTGTGGCGTTTGTCCACACAGAAGCAGCTCTAAAATCTCATCCCAGTAGGGATTGCAAGTCATAGTCACGAAGTAGCACGGCTTCCCAAAACGCTGCACCAATGTCATGGCATCAAGAAATCTCATATGGACGTCGCGGTCGCATCCAGTCATGGATCGTGGAAGCACAAGTCGACGACCAGCTTTCGATGCGCGTGCCTCTCCGGACGCTAGAGTGTCCAAAACTCCCTACAACAGCAAGAATAATAATGTATCAGCAAAAGAAATAATTAGCAAGCTACAGAATAAATAAGTTTAGCCCGAACCATGTATGTTCAATCAATTAACCTTCTGATAACCATGTCTAGAACAAGCTATGTTTCAGCACATGGATTGAAAAAATAATAACATTAAAACAACAAAGTACACTTCTGGTGATTGCTTTTAACCTATGAGTTGCATGTAAGTAATCCATATTTATGTAAATAACAAGCTCAGTATGTATTTATTAAATCAAACCATGTGCTGTTCAACTGAATTTAAGATAACCATGTATAGAATCAGTGGTTAGGATAAAAAAAATAGCTTGAGAACACATTGGTATGATTGAGACCACGTTAATAAGTAACACAAGAAAGTAAAACAGGAGATCAAGTATTATGTAGCAAGACATATTTATCTAAACTAACAATGTGACTGGCGCTTAAGAAATAATTAGCATGATACAAATAAAGTATTTTACATCGAACATGTCTGTTCAATTAAATTTCTGAAACCCATTTTTTCCATCAAGATACGTTATAGCATGACACTTGAAAAAAATAATTAAAACAACACAATATTTCCATCAACGTGTTTGCTTCTAAATTATGAGTTGCATGTAAGTAGTCCATATTTTTTTAATAACAATCTATACTTATATTTTAGAAAATCAAAAGTATTCACAGATCCATCAACAATCATCCCGAACAAGAAAAATAACCATGATACCACATTGGTAAAATTGAGATCACATTAATAAGCAACAACAAACGTAGCAATGATGGTTAATGAATACCTTGTATAGATCAGCACGAATAATTTTCTGGTGCGCCGGTTTAGAAAACCAATCGAGGCGCATAGTCTCAATTTTAATGTATATGTCTACAATGTACTGCTGAAAAAGTCGACCACCATAAAACAAGATATTGAATTCCAGGTCTCTAATCTGCAGCTTGTAGCAATAGTATTCTCTTGCACTCACAAACTTGGTGTTTTTTCCATCAGGATCCCTAGGAAATTGTTCACTTTCTATGTCACCATTGCCTGCAAAGAAAAATTAAACCCATTGTGAATGATAACAAACATTGAGAATTCTGGTATATATATCAAGTTTCAACATTTCTAAACAATAACCTTGTCCTTCTTGGGGATCAATAATGTCTGCTGGCTCTTCATTTTCATCTGCTAATGAAACAAAAAATGAGTTTAAATGTAATGCATCTATTTAAACACAAGAGTTGAGGTAGCTGGTAAGGAAACTAATTTGTCAATACCTTTATCTCCTTTGTCATCTTTTTCTTTATCGACATACTTAATATTTTTATTCCAGCCAGCTTCACCACCAGGAAAGAACAATGGATAAGATAACGGGTCATAGCATCCGTGATAAGCCCTAATGTAAACCGGTTTATCTGCTAACCCACACACCATGACACTCCTCTCGAACGCATGTTCTGGATCAGCACCCGGCATCCAGATTGCTGCGACCTGAGAAACGGTGGGAGCATTGTATCTCCTTTGGTCGACATCAATTTCCGTGTTAAGCTCAATCTTGTACTCTTCAAGATTTGGTACACCACCGAGCCTTCTAAATGTCATGGTGTATGGGTTACTCTCCAAAAGCTGAAGTATGTTCCGTATGAGGCCTTCATCCAAATGGGGTGATCTCTTAGCTCTGTGCTCAATACTGAAATCCGTGTCATAGAAATAGAGCTGCATGTGTCTGGGACCATACTTCCCATGCGAAAGCTGATCAAGCATGTGGTATACTTGACCCTGTATTCTAAAGGTGTACACTCCGGTACCCGCAGCAGTAGCTACACGACGATCAACTTTGGCTCCCATACTGGTGAAAGAAAAGTGAGAGTTGAAATATCTGATGTTCTTGCGAAAATATTTAGCATCTGAGTCCGTCTGACTTGTGAACAGCCTCTTGAACTCGGCGGGCACCTCCGGTGTATGTATCTTAACCATGCCTGATCTACAACAGAACGCGACACCTTCGCCCCTAATCCTTTTGACTCCACAATGAATGCAGTCTTTAGCTTTTAAAAGAACATGGTGTTTTTTCGGCAAATTGGCATAAACATAGTCATAAGGATCCTTTCCGTTGCTACTCCTGCCGGTGTCCACTCGATACGACTTGTATTTAACATCTGAAATTGCATACACGAGGCATTATAGAATAATCTTATGTTTCATAGGTCCATATAAAAAAATGCAGTGGCGATACAATTAACGGAGATACATACCACGTAAACCGTACAACCTTGCCTCTTCATCTTGCTCTTCAACGGGTAAATCATACTGAACACCGGGGTCTGCGGCATCAAGATCCTCCTCGCCTGATAATCAATAAAAATTAAAACCAGCGGAGCATACACGTCATAAAAATTGATCGGTCTCCAATCTGTCTAAGTATAATTACCAAAATGGATATTGTCGTTTTCATCAGGATACCAATTTCCGTGATGTCCCACCTCATCATCACGTGCAACACCTTCAGCAGAATGAATAAATTAGCTCAACGACTAACATCCCTACCACCAATCAACCAAGAAGAAGAGTTGTGTTACCTGTCTTTTCTGTCGCAACCCTGGCTGCTTCTTCCTCCTTCTGCTTCTTCCTTCGTTTACTCATATATTCTTTCATATACACAATCCTATTAACCCTCTGTGTCTGATCAGGTGTTACACCTTGCTCGCCGTTGCCATCATTATTCCGCATTACTGCCGAATAGCTTGGAAGGTAATCATCGTTCCTGTGAAGCCAACCATCAACTACTACGTGCCCGTCCTTCTCATAAGACTGGTTTAATTTTGAACCGGTCTGACCATGATCTGCCGTCAGTGCACTAAATGGTGTAACATCAACAGGAAAACGATTTACTGAGGCCGGAGTTTGCTTTTGTTCTGTAACCCCAGAGCACAGTGTGGGATCTAACATACATAAAAAAAAAGTAATCGGACAAGCGTATCTAAACCATAATCAAGATAATGTAATATGCAATAGTTAAAATCTTACCTAATCCATGCAGGTTCGGGGTCGATACATTATCTTGTTTGTTTCCTGAATTTCAGAAAAATCAATAGTTAAAATTTTGAACGCAAACAACACATTACCAAGCATTCACAACCCACCAGGCACGGTTTTGTTTTTTCTGACATATTTTCTCTTCTTGGGTGGCTGGTCCTGTCCATTTTCCACCGTGGGTAGCGTGGGAGTCTGAATGTTATATCCTAAATAGTGAGACAAAATATATAAGTAACTTGCAAACTGACTGACCATAGCTATGTTTAAAAGAAGTTACGGAAAATTCAAATTGCCGGTCCATACCTTCCTCTGCTTTCTCCCGTTCTTCCCTTTTCCTTTTCCGATATTCTTGTTGTCGGATGCGGTTCTTCGCCTTTCTCATCTCTTCACGTGCTTGAAAATCAATAGCATCTTGAGAGATTGCTCCTCCTTCCAAATTCACTGACAATAAAAAAATTATGATCGTATATACAATGTAAATCTAAACAAATATAACGAGCTAGAGACCGTACCGCTTATTCTCGAATTCGCAGAAGGACCAGCGGACACACCCTTGTTTTCCTTCCCACCTGTTACGTTAATATGAATATGACTATTTAAACCACATCAATCTATTTATAAGCAATGCCAATACGACAATTTAACTAACCCTTATTAAAAACATGTTACCTGATATTTTCACAGGGACGTAGTGGACTGTTTTATTTCCCATGACTGTATAGAGAACACACATGTTACAAAATGTTTAAAGAAAGAGAGAGACATGCAAAGGCATAGCGACATACAACTCACCTTGAACATGAGCCTGGCCACTCCCTCCCACCGTTGGCGTTACGAGGTTTGTAACATCAGATAAAGGAGACATGTCTAAAGAAACATGTCTCAGTCAAATCAAGGTTATAGAAAACACTACGCTTACGCTATCGATCTAGACACACGAAACAAACAACATCACCTATTGTCAGTGGTGAGCAACGTTTTCTCGCGGCCGTTGTTGACCTTTGTAACATAGAATTACACTTGTTTGGATGCTGGTTTCCATCTGGTTTTTGAGATGTAGACTGGGGTGTTGATAAAGTAGCTATGCTAGCGCTCTTAGCATCGACCGTAAATGTGTCTCCCCCCTCTGTTTTTGGGTTCAAAACAAACCAGAACATCAAAGGAAGGGACTTATCCAAACATCAATGGAAGGCGCTTACATAAGAATCATTCTTAACATCAGTTATACCTTGTTCATCAGAGCTCCGAA
Source organism: Eragrostis curvula (assembly GCA_007726485.1). Classification (NCBI taxonomy): domain Eukaryota; kingdom Viridiplantae; phylum Streptophyta; class Magnoliopsida; order Poales; family Poaceae; genus Eragrostis; species Eragrostis curvula. The sequence goes on along the minus strand of RWGY01000677.1, from coordinate 23,232 downwards.
CTGCGGTGGCATCCTCAGTGACAGCAGACAACGGCGTGCAATGAACCCTCCCATCAGTGGGACTTGATCCTGCGAAAGTATCCGTTCACAAAAAAGAATTACGTAAGTATGCGTAGGTATGAACTTTAGTAAAATTTGAATTCAGCGAGTGTACCTCGTGATGTCCCAAAAGTAGTTATGTGAGTCCTCTTACCCGCAACCGTTAACGTATTTCCACCACCTGTTTTTGGTTTAAAAATTGTAATTTAGAGAACACGTGGGACCTGCAAAGACATAGTGACATACAACTCACCTTTGTTTTCTCGGCACACATGGTTTGCCCGTCCTTCAACATCAGTCTGGCCACTCCCTCCCACCGTTGGAGTCACCAGGTTTGTAACATCGGATAAAGGAGACAGGTCTAAAGAAACACTTCTCAGTCAAATAATGGTTATAACAAACATGACGTCTAAATTTTAGGAAACGAAACATACAACATCACCTATTGTCAGTGGTGAGCATCGTTTTTTCGCGGATATTGTTGACCTTTGTACCACAGAAATACCATTGTTTGGACGCTGGTTTTCATCGTTAGAACCTAAGTAATGGAAGAATGAATCAGGTACCACTGACAATTAATCAAACATAAACTGAGAAGCATTAACCGTCGTCAGTGGACTGGTGCTTCGCAACTCCTTTTGCTATGTCACAACACACAGCACCCACCAGCTGGCTCACAAGCATTCACCGTCGACAGTGGACTGGTGCTTCGCAACTCCTTTTGCCGCGCACGGTACCTTCTACTACGTTCTGCACTATCCACACGTTTCTTCAGTAGAACAGGATCAACAACATCACCTGGGCAAATCAGAATTTACGTAAACAACAAGATCAAGGCGTGTTGTGACCAACAAGCTGGCGGCCACATATGTGATTCACACACCTGCGATGTCTCCTTGATCACCCAAGGGTTTCTTTCGTCGACGATCCATCGTCGAATTGTCGTTAACAGAACTGAAACGATCCAGATGAGCTCCACCGTCAGAGATGCAGAGCTGGAAGAAAAAATTGAGAGAACATGCAGACTTACCGCTAGGGAACCGGCTGGTCGATGCCCCGCCTCGTCGATCGCGTCAGACAGCAGGCGATCCAAGCTACGCTCGACGATTGCGGCGAGCAGCAGGCGATCGTCACGGCCACTTTACCCGATCGCGGCTTAACAGAACTGAAACGATCCAGATGAGCTCCACCGTCAGAGATGCAGAGCTGGAAGAAAAAATTGAGAGAACATGCAGACTTACCGCTAGGGAACCGGCTGGTGGATGCCCCGCCTCGTCGATCGCGTCACACAGCAGGCGATCGCAGCTACGCTCGACGATTGCGGCGAGCAGCAGGCGATCGTCGCGGCCACTTTACCCGATCGTGGCTTCCTCGACGATCGTCGAACAGCTCTGCATATGGCAGCAGGCAAAGGTTTCGTGGTGACCAGCAGGCGATGGCGACGAGCGGCAGGCTTTCTTTTCGCTAGATGGAAATTTTCTTTTCGCTAGATGGAAAGTAATGGTGCGATTTAAAATTATTTTCGCACGAAGATGGAAACTAACGATGCGAAAGATGGAAACTAACGCTGCGATTACCAAATAAAAAATGGAATGAATTTTCTTTTCGCTAGATGGAAAGTAATGGTGCGATTGAAAATTCTTTTCCCACGGAAGATGGAAACTAAACCTGCGATTACCAAATAAAAAATGGAATGAATTTTCCTTTCGCTAGATGGAAAGTAATGGTGCGATTGAAAATTCTTTTCCCACGGAAGATGGAAACTAAACCTGCGATTACCAAATAAAAAATGAATGAATTTTCCTTTCGCTAGATGGAAAGTAATGGTGCGATTGAAAATTCTTTTCCCACGGAAGATGGAAACTAACCCTGCGATTACCAAATCAAAAACGGAATTTACGCTGGCGGGTCGGGGTGGGTGTGTGGGTGTGTGGGTATCGAGTTTGGCCGGTGAAAAAAATTGCCCCGAAACGGTGGAGTGTTAACAATTTCAACGTAACAATGGTGTCACGCGTGACGCCCCTGCGTGTCGCATCACGCGATGTTAGCTCATCCGCGGTTAGGATGGTTTAGGGGTTGTGGGCCTAATCAGATCAAGGGTGGGTTTAGCAGAGGGTAAATAAGAATTTGGTAAGCCAACAATATGTAGGTGGTTCGTGCTTTATTAGTTTAGATAAAATTGCATCTATGTGACAGCTAATTTTCTAAAAGTGCCAGCCAAATAAAATGAAGTAGCCAGAAATGGGTGCATGAAGCGATGCTGTGGCGCATGGCCGGATCGAAGCCCACCTCACATGGCGGCGAGATGTCAGCATTTTGTTCGAGAAACCGAGCATGCGGATTTTTTGAGAAGAAATATTACATTTTTATGTGAACGTGTATACCACCTTCTTTATCCGCATGTCGTCTTCTCTCTAGAGACATGGCAAATTAGCAAGAAATTTTCTTGTTGGCCACAAAAAAAATCTTTCTAAAATTAATATTTCGTCGGTGTGTTAGACATGTAAAGCACCATGGTTAGTGACAGTGACATATTAAGCTCGCCGGTGGCCTTTCCTAAAGTCGCGACAACGGCGGAGTCCTCTAGTCTGTGGCGGTGAGGAGAAGATGGGAATCGATTAGGGAGAGGAGGAGCGGTGCTTGGCTAGGAGGAAAATTAAAAATTTAACTTCTACGCTGGAGGATCGTCAAATTAATGAGGAGGAGAAACTGATATGTATCCTAAACATAATTGGCTCGTGATATTCAGCATTTCAGATAACCTATCCCCAAGAAGGAAAAATTAAAAATTTAACTTTTATTCAAGGATTTTTTTATTAAATTCTTATCACACGTACACGGAAGTAAGAGAAGCTGAACATTGTAAACCTTGATTCATAATGCAAAATTTATGCCATTATGTTGTTGAGTTTTAACCTATGTTCGGTGACATGGCCTCGGCCTGCCTTGTAAGCACATCAGACCACTCAAACTGTCAGAAGTTTTGGCCTGGCCATGAGCCAAGAAGATGACGGTCACTGATGCATTGGTCGAAATATAGCAGAGGGGCTCCAGCAGCACAACCACTGTTGTATTTCTTTTTTTTTTTTTGCGGTGGAACCACTGCTATGTATGAATGGGAACCGGTTCCTCTGCCTTACTGCTCGTGCCGTGTGGTCACTGACATGCGAGCCAGGCATAGGCATGGGCCCACCGGTCAGTGACCTCACGGCACCGTGTCGAAACGGCAGAGGATCTCGATCTGTATGAATGGGTGGGTGAGGTTCTTTTCTTCTTTTTGTTTTTTCGTGGTGATGCTCTTGTTTGGATGTGCTTTGGCGTCTTGGAATCAGAGGCAGTTTCACCTGGCTTGATCTCTTGGTGGGCATTCTGCTAATTTGTCAGTGTTTTAAATCCTAATGAATTTCTGAAGCTGGGTCACCAGCAGATCTTGTATCAAAGCATCTCCAAGAGACTCTCATAAAATTGACTCTATAAACTTGTTTTTAGGAGCAACTAGAAAATTATGAGGGGGAACTTTTCTCTCCTCCTCTGTAACACCCCAAATTTCAAAGCAAAAACAAATGGAATAAAATTCACTCCAAATTTAAATTTTTGTTCCACTCTTACCTTTCCACGAATTTTCAAAATAAAATGCACTAAATAAATTCAAACCTAGCTAGAATATGAAACTTTCTAAATATTAAACTAGTGCTCAAGTGTTTGCTTTCATTTAAAATTCACTAAAAGTTTGAACTTTTAAATTTACAACAAATTAAAACAAATATACGTTAAACTCTAGCAAATTCACCTTGAATTTTAAACCCTTGAATTTAAAACTTGCACAAACTTCATCATACGCATTTTGGGAGTTTATTGTTTTTAGGTTATGTGCTACTTTGATCTGGTCTCCTCTTCAAATTTGAAATCCATTCAAATTTGATCAAACCCAAACCCCAGTAAAAAGAAAACCTATTCCTGTTTTCCTAACCATCTCGGGCCAAATCCCTCTCTTCCCCTGCTTCGGCCCAGTCCGCTCCCCACTCCCCTTTCCTTCTCTCTCCGGAACAGGCCATGGGCCTCAGCCTCTCTTTCCCCGGCCCAGCACCCAACCCAGCCTGCCTCCTCTCCCCGTCTCACCGACAAGTGGGGCCTGCCTGTCATCCTCTTCTCCTACCTCCAGTCAAGGTCGCCGCCGCGCCCATGCCGCCACCCTCACCATGACGCCATCCCGCAGCGTCCCGTCGCGTCCGAGTGGCAGACGACCCGCTTGAAGACCGCGCGCCCACTCCCCTGCCCTCGTCTCGTCCCATCGCGGCAGAGCGCCCCGCTCCTCTCTCCTTGACCGGCGACCAAGACCGCCGAAGACCCGGCGACCTCCATCCCTCGGCGTCATGCCACGCGAGCCCTGCCTCGTCCTGTCTCATCTCCCGAACTGTATCCATGCTCTCGCTCTCTTAAACGCGCGCAGACACCCATCACGCCGCTCCTCGTCGCGTCCCGTCGGCCTTCAATGGCGACGACTGGAGACCGACGACCTTGACCGCGCCTTCCTCCTCCATCTCCCACTCGTCAACCAATAAAACCAAGTGCTCGACACTCCCCTCTCCCTTTCCCAACTCGTCTTCCCCCACCTCGACCACCACCGAGCTCCAATCGGAGCTTTCCCCCTTTCTTCTCCGTCGACGGCCACCACCCGATTCGACCTCTCCAGCAGCGCACTCGCCCATCTTCCCCGCGCTCCAGATTCACGAGCTTCACCTGCCTCGCACACGCGCCTCCGCGTAGCTCGGCGAGCATCAGAGCGCCCTCTACACGGAAGTGCCGCCACACGCCGCCGCGCGAGCCCGACGCCGGCGACCCTCCCGGCCTCGTCTAGCTCGCCCCGTGGACGCTCCAGCATCGCCGCGCTACCGCGCACCTCCCCGACCCACACGAAGACGCCGCGCCGCGCTCCCTCGTTCTCTTCACCTCGCGCCGCCACCGGGAGCCGCCGCCGCGCCCCGCGCCCCACCTCGTCGCCGAGCGCATCCGACCTCCTTCGACGACGCGAGCTTGCCGTCGAGCCTCGCGTCGACGCGCCGCGCCTCCCGGCCCTGCTCTCCATCCCGCTCCGCCACCGGACATCCTCCGGCATCGAGCGTCGTCGCCGCGATCCGCCTCCTGTGTCGCCGCCGCATCTCCGTCCACATGCGATGTTGACAAGACCCCGCAGTGAGATCCCCACTCCCTCCTCTCTCTCCGAGTCCAACTCCCGTTCGATTTGGGCCACCGGAGCGCCGGAACGGCCAACTCCGGCGAGCCCGGCCATGGCGCCGTTGCCCCACTGTCTCCGGCCGCCGCCACCTCGCCGGAGACGCGTCAACCGTTCAAACCTCATCCAACGGCCCAGATCGCGTACCCCTTCATTTGTGTAACCGATCCACCGTGGACTCATGGACCACATCCCTTGCCCTGGTCCACAAAGCCCGTGGACTCGGTCCACATATTTTCCAATAGGAAAATAAATCTAGAAATCCTAGAAAATCCCAGCCCCTGTACTTTTACAGTTAAGCCCTTAACCTTTACTATAATTCTGTTTAAACCCTATCTTTTTACAGAAACAACCTTATACTTCTCCGTAAATATCTTTTAGCCCCTGTCTTTTTGCATCGAGACGCTTAAACTTTCTATAATTACAACTAGGCCCCTAGAACCTTTTTGTTATTACAGTTATACCCCTGTTTTGTTTCTGTAATTGCAAATCAATCCCTAGAAACTTCAAATAGCCATATCTTTCCAACCGTAACTCCGTTTCGAGCGATTCTTGCGCTCATGCGTTTGTAGAAACGTGTAGTACCCTTTGGTGCTATTCTGAAAGCCTCAAACATAGACCAGCAGACCCTAATACCTTAAACTCCTCTCTTTTGATGTATACCATATCGACCAACCATATTATTTCGATCTCTCATCATATCATAAATCCTCGTTTGCCTTTTAGCGTTGAATGTAATCAATCTTACCGTACCATTCCACTTCAAAATTTCCTAATACCTTTGTATCGCAACTCAACTCCAACCCTAGCCTAGCTCAACCATCGCTCAATTATCTTAACCATAGCTCAGCCTTATTGATTTATTATCCCATTTATATGTGGTCTTTTATTGGAACTTATTTGGATTTATTATTTGCTATTGTAATTGCTAGTTGATATTAACCGATTAATCCTTGTATTTTAATTGTAACCATGCATTCATACCATGCATGATCACGTACACGTACCATCACCATGCGCTTAAAGCATGGCAAATAATTAGTAGCTTAGTCTTAATAATTAATTAATTTAGTAACTAATAGCTAATCACCATTAGGAAGTACCATAATATAAGTAAGTAGTTAAAGTGATACACCTTGCACTTGTACACTTGTTGCATGAACCTTTATATAGGTTACGACCTATGTAAAGCCCTAATGCCGCCAATGTACAAATAGCGCACACACGTCGTTTTTACCTACACATGCAAGCATGCATTTCTCATGGTTTAGCATCCCTCATTCACATCAAAAGCCCTAAAGCTCGATGCATCACCCCTAATAGCATCTCTTAAGATAATAGGACCTTCCTAAAGTAAAACCTAATGCATCATGCATGATTTGTGTCTTTTGCCTTTCATTGGTGTTCTATCGGTTCTTATTGGAGTTAATTGGATCTTATTTGGTTCTTCTCGATCTTATTTATTTTGCGGTAGTTTGTTTATACGGTATACTTGTATGCGCTAGCTTATGCGAGATTCAAGGAAGAGCCAAAAGAATTCGAGGACGAGCCGAAGAATCCAAGCCAAGGACGAGTCGGAAGATACAAGCTTCTGGGAAGGATCTGAAGACCTGGATTACGAGGACGTGAAGAAGAAGACTGTAGTGAAGGCAAGCTCTACATCTCCTTGATCATGATTGAACCTATTATTTCTGCAATGCACCTATAGAGCCTACTCTAGTATTATGCATTACTTGTTATTTTACTACTTGTGTAGCTATTGTCCTACTTGCTTATTGATATTGATGTCTGTTACTTAGGCGTTAATATCTAAATCCTTAATATCTAAATCCTTGTTTACCTATCAGCTTGATAACCCTAGGATAGTTCCATCATCTCTATGATGGCACTTTTACCTTGCTACTAGAATGCTTAGGACGTCCCCTGCAATGTTTCTACATTGCTACACCTTACTCGCATATATATTTTACAACTGTGTTAAATGAGTTTGGTGGTGTGTGTGATATATATTGGGTTTGGGAGTAGCACAACTGTGTTAGGTGATGATGTTGATGGTGACAATGATGATGGGATGGGTTGGATTGCGGGCAAGGCCACTAGTGAATTGTTGATTGTGTGATAGACCCCTAGTGTGGGATCTGGTGCTTGCCCGGCCATATAAGGACCGGTTCTGAGGCCAGTTAACATAATGATTCTCGTACAACCACAGAACCCCGTATGGGAAGGACCTACCCTACCTTCTTGGTACTCTTACAAATGCCATTTGGAGGCCAGTAGAGGCGACGGAAGCCGAGGAAAAGATCCATGAAACGTACCTGTGATCCGGCTCGCGGAACCCGTTGTCAGTTCACGGGAGTGCCGCCTGTCCTGTATGAGTTGCAGGATCCTGCCATTAGTTACAGGAGCATGACATGCCCTGCTATCCAGTACAGGTGTACAGTGCCAGCATGTGACCTTAATGTCACAAGCCCCTGGGTGTGATTCCGTGGTGGACTTGTGAGACTACTCGAAGGAGATGGACTAGGCGTTACGTATCCTCTAGCTAAGGGTGCGTAGCCCGTGGGAAAAGATGTACAACCTCTGCAGAGTGTAAAATTCATCCGGATGGACGTTGTCACGGCATATGACACATTATTATCGTGCACGTATGGATTAGCCACCTATCTTTACTTGGCGTGTGAGTGGGTTGTAGTCAGCCCGTGGTTTGGAAGTGATGGCAAGTGTGCCGGGTCGGTATGACCCTTGAGGTCAGAAGGCCCAAATAAAACTTGGGAACTGGCGGGAATGTCCCATACTCCCCCAGGGCCAACCAACTAAAATATTGACAATCATTTCCCTGTTTTATCTATGAATCCTTCTCTTGCTTTACTGAACCCTGCATAAAGTTTGCTTTGCTGCAAATAAACCATATAGCCTCCTCCTTGCTAAGACCAAGTATGCATGTATATATCTCCTTGTGTAGTGTAGGGCTTGCTGAGTACCTTATGTACTCACACGTTTGCGATTGTTGGTTTAGTAGGAGAAGACTTCGTAGGAGACGACGACGATTGAGTTTGGGGTTCTGCATGTCAAGTCTGCTTGTGGCTTTGGGCCATGGTTTCCGGTGTCTGCTTTACCGTTAGTGGGTCGGAAGGATTTGGATAAGTTATAAGTCCTTGTCGTACCGCCACTAAGGGTCCTATCTCAGGTATTATACTTATTTACCTATTCGAAGTATGCTTTTGACTATCATATATGTGTTCTTGTGCGTATCAGCTACTGATCCAGGGACTGATACAGGATGCACAACGTGTTCCAGAAATGGGGTATGACAGAGTGCTATCAGAGCAATGCTTGACTGTAGAACGAAAACCTAGGATTTGTCACGCTCGAAAATGACTATTTTTAAAACTAGTTACAAAACCTTACCATAGTAACCCTTCCCCTCTTATTTAAAACCCTTTGCTTCCTCCTCTCCAACATCAAGAAGAAGCAGCTGATATGGGAACGTCTGTGTACAAGAATGTTCAACCCAATGGACAATGAGGGTTATGTGACCGTAGAAGTGGAAGGCAACTTATACCAGGTTTACCGTGCACCAGATATGGTTCCTAAACAGAGCAAGGTCAATGCTGCTAAAAGCACCAGATCACAGAGAACATATTTCTATTGCCGTAACCCTGGACACAAGATTGTCAATTGCCCCTACAGGGAACTGAGCTTTGAAGCAAGAGCTGCAGATTTCCATATGAAGAATGATGCACCTCAAGCCCCAGCACCATCTGCACAGATTCAATCTGAAATATGGCAAGAGCGTCAAGAGCAAGAAGCTTGGAATAACATGGATGGCACATACCTGTCACCTCCTATCATCGCAAGTGTACTTGAAAGGTTAAGTAACATGAAAGAGTCAGTGAAGAAGATCAATGAAGAGATCGACGATCTCACAAAGCTGCTGCAACCAAGAGATGCCAATGAGAGCTGCAACAAGAAGAGAAAGTATGGCATACAAGTATCTGGTCAAGTTATGTCTGGAAAGCTCAAGAAGCCCATGATCGCAGCAAAAGGACATATCTTTCACCAACTGACCAATATGCATGAAGGCTCAAGCAGTACAAATATGCCACCTATGGTCAACCGAAAGGTACCACAAGCAAGTCAGACATGCTTTTCCTGCCGAAAGCATGGGCACTTCATAGCAGATTGCCCCGAATTCCTCAGGCAAGGAAACAAGGATGGCAATAAATAATGCCGAATATCACAATCTCCAAGCTGGCAAAGTATGTCAAGTATGCAGACATGGTACTTGTGCCACGATATCCAAAATAAGTTCCTCATGAAGGACAGTTTAGAAGAATGTTATCACTTACATGAAGTACTAGCGGCACTTGTAAGGAGTTGTAATCTGGATAATCTAAGTTGTGCTAGAGATGTAATTCTGTTTGTGAGTAATAAAAGTATCAGTGTTCCTATAAAATAATGTCTTGTGCCACCCTCAGAGTGAAAATGGAATACAAGTCCAGAATATCAACCTTGTGAAATGCAATGATCATCAATACAAGTGTCTGGTTATCGCTAAATATCAAGTCAGTGAAACACCTCCAATGCAGAAGTGTGAGCAATGGCTTTTCTTTAACCGACCAAGTCATATGACTCTCTCGATTCCTTTTCGGTCACGGACTATTTGTCGAGTACTGAGGACAATCAAGACCGATAGTCAGCATACCCTTGAGCCTTAAACCTCGTTTTTAGTACGCTCACACATGAGACCACAACAAATAAATCACGTTGATTGTGTGATTCGATGTTTTCTTTTGTTGATTTTGGCTCTTTATATATATATATATATATATATATGATTGAGTGCTCTTAATCAATCAAACAATATAATAACATAACAGCAGTCTGATAATTAGAATAACCGTTTAACAACAACTTAAGGCCAAAACCTTTCCCTAACCCTTGCCTAAATCCCTGGTGCTGAAACCAGGATGCCGCCAAAGAAGTCTGCCAAGACTCAGAACCGCCAGAAGCGCAAAGCAAAAGCACTTGAAGGGCATGGCACTATTGGAAGAACCGCAAGTGGTGGAACTCACAAAAGAAAGAAGCCAGCTACTCAACAACGTCGTGAAGCAACCCAAAGAGGACCCACCGCAGCCCACGACCAGGAAACCGAGGTAGATCACCATGAAGAAGAAGAAATGAACCAAGAGACTGACGACAACGACAACCAAGACAGTAATGTGATGCCTCAACCACCACCGGTCAATCTTACAGAAGTGATGGCCAAGCAGACCCAACTCCTTGAAGTAATTTCTCGGGAACAACAGGGCAATCATGGAATAAGTTCTAAGATAACAGAGTTCATGAAACTTAGGCCCCCTATCTACTACAACACTGATGATGACCCGTTAGCTGCCGATGATTGGCTAAAAAATGTTACCAAGAAGCTCGATGTAGTCGTAGCCAGTGACCAAGAGAAAGTGATGTTATCCACTCACCAACTAGTTGGAGTTGCTGCAGAATGGTGGGATAACTTCAAGGAAACAATTGCAGACCAAGATAGTATTACATGGGATGAATTATAGCAAGCCTTTCGTGAATACCACATCCCAGAAGGAATCACAGACATGAAAGCAGATGAATTTCGTAACCTAAGGCAGGAATCTATGACAGTGAATGAATACATCAGGAAGTTTACGAAGTTGGCCCGATACGCCCCAGATGAGGTCAACACTGATCAGAAGAAGCAGAACCGTTTCAGAAAAGGTCTCAACCATAACCTGAGAATACATCTGGTCACTCACAATTATCCAGACTTCAACACCCTAATGAATAAAGCCATTTTGCTTGAAGAAGCACTGACAGATCAGGAAAATGACAAAAGCCATGAGATCCAACCTTGTGAGCCAAAAAGGAAAAGCGAAGTACAGGAATGGAAATCGTCTTAGAAGCAGAAATACAGAATAAAAAAGGAAGATAAACCACGTGCAACCCCTTCTGCTTCTAAAGTTCTCTGTACTTGTAGGCAGAGCCGTGAAGGAAAACCACAAGGAAAGAAGGTACCACGAAGAAATCAGAAGTGCTACCTGTGCCGCAAGCGTGGTGGGCACTTCGCAGCAGATTGCCCTGTAGCTGTCATGCAAGGAGACAACGAGTGACAACCTCATCTGAAGTACCAGTTTCTGTATCTTGAGTTTGCACATCAAGGTTACCAACTTTATGTAAGGGTGTTGTCATAAAAGCAGTTTGTTGAACTCCACGCTTTGCTTTATAAATCAAGTGTTGTATCGAGAGTTGTATGGTGATGAAATATGTGGGTTATATGTGTGGTTAAGAGCAAACTTCAAGTAACAATCAATGTTTTCACCTCTTAAGTCTGATAAAGTTCCAAGTGAGCCTACCTTTGAGGATAATTTGGAAATAAAGGCATTTGGAAAAGTCACCCATGGAACAATGAGAAAAGCATAAATCTTTCGGATAAGATAAGCAGAAAAATAAGCGAATGTTATCCTAGGTACCCCAAGTTAAAATCCTTTTAAGTGGGGTAGGACCCCAATCAACCGTGAAGAAAGGACCTCCGCTACATCGATCTACCGTACCGAAGATCACAAAGATAGACAGAATCCTCTATCAAAGCTCGCAACAGTAAGAAGTCTTCAGCGAAAATTTGGACGTTACCACCGTCAAGCAAGAAGATGCAAGAGAAGTTCTACACCATCCGAAAGCTTGTTCGAATCTCGAGGACGAGATTGCTTTTAAGTGGGGTAGCTCTGTAACACCCCGAATTTCAAAGCAAAAACAAATGGAATAAAATTCACTCCAAATTTAAATTTTTGTTCCTGAAAGTTGACTAAAGGGGGGGGGGGGGGGTTGAATAGGCAACTCGATTAATTTTCCCTGAAAAACACTTAGCAGTGGAAATTAAAACTTAACGGAACTTCCAACACCTGGCGGAACTTCCGATACAGGGAGGTTTAAATTGAATTAAACGACAGTCTAAGCAGTAGATGTAGTGATACTAAACCAAAGGATAGCTGAACAATATAGTAAAGTAGTAGATCACCAAAGGGTTTAAGCTACAATTGATGCAGCAAGTAGATCTAGCAAGTTATGTATAAAAGGCAAGTATGAACAACTAAAAACAAGTAAGAACAAGTAAGAACACAAGACACAAAAATTTGTTCACCGAAGTTTGGACCCCTCACGAGTGAGGTTCTTACGTCTCCGTTGAGGAGCCCACGAAGAGCCGGGTCTCTTTGAACCCTAATCCTCACCAAGCAACCATGAAGGTCAAACTTGGATTTCTTCTTCCTTTGATTCGTTTCCTTTCGAAGGTGAATCCAACCTTCACAAACTTCCCACAGCTTTCCACAAACTTGGAAGCTCTAGGGCGTCGCCTAGCCGATCTAGGGGATGACTCCCCAAGAGTAAAAAGTGTTGGAGATGCTAAGCAATGTTTCGATGTGCTCAAGGTTGGGGATGATGCTCAGTAGCTTGGATTGATGTTTCTCACTCTCTCTTGGACTTGAATCTCAATGGGATTTGGAGAGAGAGAGCTTTGTTGCTAGAGGATGTGTGTGTGTGTTTGAATGGCACCAGCCACCTCTCTCACGGGATGGAGAGAGGTATTTATAGTAGAGGGTCCAAAAAGAGCCGTTGGGGTACAAGTTAGAGAGGTGGCGGAACATCCGACAGTTGTCGGAACTTCCGCCACCAACTCTCTGGAGATTTGATCGCTCAGTGGCGGAAGTTCCGTTAGGTGTCGGAACTTCCGCCAGAAATTATCTGGACATCGATTTCACTCAGTGGCGGATGTTCCGTCAGATGTCAGAACATCTGTTGCTACACAGAGAGTTTCTAGCGGAACATCCGATATTCCTCGGAAGTTCCGTGGCTGTAGGTCTTCTTGGCTTTGAACTGAATTTTGTGGTTCACTCCTCTAGATTTTGGTTTGTAGCTAGCTTATAGGTACTTGAGCACTAGAAACATTGCATGTAAGAATCATTCCACCCCTCTTGATAGTTCGGCATACCTAGACTCAATTTTATAGATTTGAACAAAGCACATTTGAGCCTAGCGAAGCTCTACACTAGCTTCTTCTTTTTCCTTTCACTTTTGAGGGGTAGGCAATCTTACAAGGGTACTTCTTCTTCACAGATTTCCTCACTAGTACAGATCTGCTGATTAATGACGATTTTACTATAGACCCGTCACTATTTTGGGGGGTTTTTCCAGTTTTTGGCCAACTTTTATGACGTTTCGGCGTTTCGTCACTAAAAACGCCAAAACAGACCCGTTTGGTGACGAAAAGGCGTCACTGTTGCCTTTTGGGCCCCCTGGTCAGGTTGGTTATGACGAAAACTAAGCGTCACTACCGTTCATTCCAGGCTTTCGCCCGCCCGCATCCTAGTCAGCACATGAGCGGAACCACATATTCGTCACCGGAGGAGGGATTTCGCCCGCCCGCATCCTAGTCAGCACATGGTGGACCCGCACATTCGTCACGGGAGGGGGGATTTCGCCCGCCCGCATCCTTGTCAGCAAATGGTGGACCCACACATTCGTCGCCGGAGGGGGGATTTTCGCCCACCCGCATCCTAGTCAGCATGTTGTGGACCCAAAGGTCAGTCAAAATTCGTCCTTCGCTACAAGATTTCCCGCACACGCATCCCAGTCAGCATAGCATGGACCCACACGTCAGATACCATTCGTCATTAAAATGGGGAAATATGCCGACACGCATCCTAGTCTGCACATGGCGGACCCACACGCATCCCAGTCAGCATTGCGTGGACCCACACGTCGGGCACCATTCGTCATTAAAATGGAAAAATATGCCCACACACATCCTAGTCGGCACATGGCGGACCCACACGCATCCCAGTCAGCACCGCATGGACCCATGCGTCAGGAACCATTCATCATTAAAATGGGAAATATGCCCACACACATCCCAGTCAGCATATTTTGGCCCCACACGTGAGGCAGTATTCGTCATTAAAATCGTGCCTACGCACGTAAAAAAAATAAAATTGTGCCCACGCATATCCTAATCAGCACATGACGGACCCACACGCATCCCAGTCAGCATGTTGTGGATCCACACGTCAGACAGTGTTCGACATTAAAATGGGGAATTAAGCCCCGCATATCTTAATAAGCACAAGGCGGACCCACAAGCATCCTAGTCAGCACGTTGTGGACCCACATGTCGGGCAGTTATACTCCAGCCCAATTCAAATCTGGCTCACTGCCACTTTCCTCGGCCTGCACCGTGGCCCAAATATTTGGATGGAACTTTTTTGTGCGGCCCGCCGATCCATAGCGATAGTCCCCGGTGCGTTATCAGATCGTGTTTTTGCTTGGGAAAATTTCATACGTGCCATTGCAAAATTGCATAATCCCGAATATGCCACTGTCAGTGACACAGTGGGTCCCACCTGTCACTGGAAGCCAATGGCATATCCGGTCCCACCAGTCATAGGAGATGCATCCCCCTATGAAATTTCCGCCCGCTTGTTTGGGAAAATTTCTATGATGTATCAGTGACAAGTAGGACCTGATTGAATAAGAAACAGAGGACCTGATTACAATAGAATAAAAATGGCTAAGCCATTGATGCCATAGACGAAAACTCCCAAAGTGATCGATGGTCTGGATGCAAATAGCCTTCTTCTTCTTTCCCCTGTCTGTAGTTCAGTGCTCGTTTCTCCGCCTCTCATCCGCGCCGCCGAGCTCACTCTCGTCGTCCTGTGCTGATGCAGAGCATTGGACGGCTGTCCTAACCACCTTCTCTGTCCTCCGACCGTTGTAACCCAGGCACGAGAGAATAGAGATTCACCGCTGTCGTACCGTACAGATTTAGAACCCGGCCGCGTAACCCTAGCTCCAGCATTTCGCCGCCATCGTGCTTCTCCGCCACGTTCCGCAACTCCGAGGTCGATTCCTGCTCCCGGTGATCTACGCTGGGTGGCTCCCTCATCGCCCTCTTCATCTTTTGCAGTGGTGAGAACCCGAGTTATTTTTCCCTTTTTCTAAGCAATCTCCCAAGCTTTTTTTGAGCCACTATATTCAATTATTGATAGAAAATCTGATACAAATGCTATTGAATGTCCATACTTGTCGTCGCTGTATGCAATTTCATGGGATTTATTATCGATTGTTATCAAATGTCTTATGTGATTAGTGTATGCTCACTCTCCGCCCCTGCTTCCTTGCAGTTCAGTGACAGATGGCTCGTACCAAGAATCTACGATCACATCCACATCCAAGATTGGGTGCTACTGTCCCTTTTGGGGTCTCTCAAGCCCAGACATCTGGTCCTCACACGAGGCAGAGAGGCCGATCCAGTAAACAGCAGACTGAGGTTATGACAGCTGGTGCCTTGGCCAATCAGCGTCCCGGTTATGCGCATGCACGAGGCACGATTAGTTCTGTGAACAAGAGGCCTCGAACGGCGGTGCCTTCAGAGGGTTATGCCAAGAAGCGGCGCCACTTACCTCACTCTACATTGTTACGCGATGTAGATGATGATTCTTCTGGTGAGGACTGTTCTGAGGAAGAAGAAACAACATCAAGGAAAGCGCAGGTGATACCGGACAAGAAGTCAAAAAGCAAGCACTTGAAGGCGCTAAGGGACATGCCGGTTCACGACTGGTTTGCACTGGAGGATCGGTTGATTGATACTCATTGCAGTTTAATCGCAACCTGGCAAAAGAAGAAAATCAAATTGTTTTGTCACAGGAAACTGGACTGGCCTGCTCTGAACAGAGCCTCGGGGGGTACCAACATCGAGGCATACTTTGACCGATTCCAGGGATTGAGTGAGCTAGTTTCAGAGCACAGCAAATATGTTGAAGATTGGGTCCAAAAATTCTATGCTACAGTCTACATTCCTTCTGAGCGAGGATGGATCGAATTCATCTTTGAGGGTCGTTGTTTACACATGTCTAGAGAAAAGCTAGCTGAGTATCTTGGAGTTGGTACTTACGAGGACAGTTGTATACATCGGAAAGTATATGGAGATGCATCACCTCCTCGCCGTCCTAGGATCGGTGGCAACAATTTTCCTACAGTCGAGAAGTTGGGTGAGCTTTTTACAGTGCCCCTGTCAGAATCTAACACAGGATCACGTGAAACTAGATATCTTAACCTAGTGGCGAAGGTGGTTCACGAAGCACTGAGGAGGACCTTGTTACCACGGCACGGCCATGCTGACAAGATGAGTAGTCTACAACAATGGCTCCTTATTCACATCATGGATGGCGAACAGTTCGACATTGTGGACTTTGTACTTTGTGAGATCGAGGATGTCATCACTGATGGGTTAGCTTGTTCCCGACAGCAGCCGTACGCTCACTTCATCTCGTACATTCTAAGTCAGATTAACTATCCAAAGTACATGAAAAAGTACATGACAGAGTCGTTAGATTTCCAACCGTACAATCCGGCTAAACCAGACGACATACGCCGTGGCATTAGGACAGTTCTGGATGTGAGAGATTTATGGCCGGGTGTTCCTGATCCTGAAAACCTTAAGGAAAAATTTATTGTCATGACGCAGGACGTAGATGCTACAGGACGGAGTAAGGAAAATATTTTCGATGAATGTGAACAATGCGGCAATTTTGTAGAGGAGGCGGGCAGTGAATTGATTCAGCATGATCAGGAAAGTCGCCAAATAGATCGCAACGTGGAAAATTTTGAGAAACAGAGTGATCATGTTGAAAGTCAGAATCATCGCATATTGTTGTTTGGCAAGGAGATGATTGAAAAGATTCCGCAACAACAACCTTGGCATACCAATGCAATCTTGACAGACCTTGGCGTTCTAGCGACTGCGGTGGACACATCAGATTGTGATGTTTCCTCTTCCTGAGAGGAGGTGATATCAGTCATGCCACAGAGCTCTTCTCCAACTGTGGGGGTGACAGCACCTGTTGATTAGGGTACCGCTACTTCTCTTACCAGGCTTCTCTTTGATGATCCTTCCAAGGTAAAATAGCTATTGACTCAGAGAGAAAAAACTGGACTGATACATTAGTCGTGTATTTCATATTTTCGAGATACTGGATAATTTTTATTTGATGGCAAAGTAATTGAATTTTTTAAATGATTCTAACGATTTTGCCTGGCCTTTGTGATCAGATTCCATCAGAGGACGAACTTGAGTTGTGGTTGAGCCAACCTTTGGCAGCTTCCTAGTGCTGGGGGAAAGGAATATGTGCGAGAACGGGTTTTTTGGATTTGTGGACACCGTTGGTGATGACGCATTTCATGGCGGCAAAGTTCTGTATTATTTTGAATTCATCTCTCAGCCAAGGTTTTGTAACCTGAACTGTGTGCTATGATGATAATCATGATATGCTTTTGTAATGAACATGTGCATTGCTACTAGTTTGTGGACTCTCCAGCGTCTGGGTGGACCTTTATATAGTCGCAGTAAGCCTCACGACACCTCCCCCTGATGCAAGAATGCAGGCACGGGACAACCCCGTGATGCGAGAATGCAGTCACGGGACAATCCCGGATCAGAACAAGAATGCAAGCACGGGACAATCCCCGGTTGCGAGAACCCCAGGCCGGGACAATCCTGGGTTGTGTGTGTACTGCCCCACACGTTCAATGGCCGCAAAGGTCTACAATTTTGTTTCACCATCATCGTTTCCTTGACCGGGCATCGGGAAGTAGTCGTACACGTGTTGAAGCGGAAGTAGTCGATGTGTATTCTTTCTCATCCCGCGGCAAGGTATTTATAGGCTCTTGTAAACACCATACGGGAAGGAGAAAACCAAAAGGCTTGTACCTGTAGCAATTACTCATTCAATTTCTTTAACTTTGCGTGCATCTAATGGATGGGAGGTGAAAAACCAGAAGGCAAGGAACGCCACCAGCACAAACGCATTTTCCCACCACCATTAACACAAACGCATTTTCCCACCACCATTAACACAAACGCATGCATGGTTAATTTACACAATAATTCTTCCGTTTACATGTAACTCCTATAGCATTAAAATGAGCATTTGGAATTTCTGATTTATTGGGCCACTACCCATAAATCCAACACTCGGCGTGCCGCTCGGAACCGGCATGGAAGCGTTAGCTCCCATGCTCGAGTGCTATATTTCATTGCTTTGAGATATCCAGAAATCCACATTGAGTGATTTGGTGGTGGCCATTTCGCCTGTGTCAGCTTCTCTGTACGAGAAGTTTGCAACAACCTAACCAAGGATTGCCCGCCGAGTGTAAAGACACTGAATAGTGGGGTAGACACATGATTTGAGGAGCAAGGATTGTCCGGGGGCGGGAAGGGTGCGCATTGCTACTAGTTTGTGATGCTCCAGCGTCTGGGTGGCCCTTTTTATAGTCGCAGTAAGCCTCACGACACCTCCCTCTGATGTGAGAACGCAGACACGGACAATCCCTTGTTGTAGGTGTGTAAACACAATGGTCCACACACTCCACAGTTTTGTTTCAGCTCGCGCTACCCCTTGGATCAGAACGAGAATGAAGGCAGGGACATTCCCCTCATGCGAGAATGCAGGCACGGGACAATCCGTGATCAGAACGAGAATGCAAGCACGGGACAATCCCAGGTTGCAAGAACCCCATGCCTTGTTGTAGGTGTGTAAACACAATGGTCCACACACTCCACAGTTTTGTTTCAGCTCGCGCTACCCCTTGGATCAGAACGAGAATGCAGGCAGGGACATTCCAGGGATGTTAGAATGCAGGCAGGGGACAATCCGTGATTAGAACGAGAATGCAAGCACGGACAATCCCCGGTTGCGAGAACCCCAGGCCGGGGACAATCCCGGGTTGTGTGTACTGCCCGACACGTCCCATGGCCGCAAAGGTCTACAATTTTGTTTCAACGCACGCTACCCTTGTACGAGATTGAGAATGCAGACTGGGGAAAATCCGTGGATGCGAGAATGCTAGCATCCCTGTTGTCGTTGTTTAAACAAGACACCATCTCTCTCTCTCTCCCCCATCATTTTGACCAGTTTTTATAATGTGCGCCATAATTTGTACATGTCGTTGCCGTTGTGGAAGAAATATTTTTTTTGCACATGTGGATATTAGAAGTACCGTTGCATACATCAGGGAACATCCCCTGTTTATAGGGGTGAACACAGGAACTCCTGATACAACTCTTTAAATTCGATATTGTAGCTATCTACATACGTATAAAACTAAGTACACCAAACATATCTATCTGATGTAGTACAAACTATTGTAACGAATAGAGCGATTCTCCAGTGCGGTCGGCATAAACCGGCATAGACATGCGACGAGCAAATCCCGTAACGACACGTGGCAGTCAATATTTCCGCCTCAAAATTATATTTTTTTTTCGCTCGAGGGTACCATGGTCATTTCACCGAGAGTTCTGTGCGGCATCATTCGTAACAGTCTAACCTCGCCGTCGTCGCCGTCGACGACGAACGTGGCCATGACATCCCGGTGAGAGTCCAGCGAGTTGGGTTTGGTAAACCAGCGCCACAGCATCATCGTTGCCGGAGACAAGGAAGACCGGTGGAGGCGCTGGTTTACACAGAAACTGCTTCGTTTACACCTTGGTGGGTTATGTCTAGTGGATCTGTTCCAAAATATTGTGCTATGTCTCCTGCACAAACGATCCTTCGCCGATTAAACCGGCCGGCCTAACATTAGAGTTACGTAAGGAATCCATTGTTTACGCGTGACTACTCCGGCGATTTGGCTCGTCTCACGTATGACTCCAGGTGGGCCAATAGCACAGACGATCCTCCCGAGTCGTTTACTCATTTTGGTCTTATCGATTACTTACCGCGAAGAAAAGTCTGAGTGTTCGACATGCCGCATATGATCTCTATCGCGCTGCCCCTGGTTTTTAAAGGCCCACAACCAGACCTTTTAGTTTGCCAGTGGACCCTCCGTATTTTCTGTTATTTCGTTAACATTTCCAAAACCGTATTGCATGTTAGACCCTGTATGACTTAAAAATTACACAACTTCAAGATTTAATTTTTGTCAGGAACCCTTATAGTGTACCGAAAATACACGGATGTTCGATCGACCCGTACCGTGTGTCGAAATTACATTTTAGTCTGACAAACGCCATATCAGCCGTCCAGACGTTTCCATGGCGTCACAAAATATATGGGCCTGTCAGAGTAATCGATATTCTCACTATCTACATGGTGAGTAAACCATAGTCTCAGCAGGTTCCGTAGTCCATCGTTCCCCTTGCCCATGTAATAATAAACCGTCATTCAGATCAGGTCTACGCACAACAGCGCGCGCAACCTCTGTAAGCCATGTCCACGAAGCTTAATAAGCCAAATGTAAACGAAGGTATAGCGCACAACAGCACTAGTCGCTGTGCATTGCGCACCGTTGGATATACGTGCGTAAACTTTGGAAAAGATGGGCGCAGCGCGCGTAAACAGGCGATAGAGCCAGGGCAAGCTAGGAGGAAGAGCTCGAGGCTCGCGGGGTGAACAAGGCATCTGGTAATGGCATCGCTGCAGCTGACGCGGTCGTGGCCACACTGGTAGTAAACCATTGGACTCGCCAAACTAAAGAGGCTACGCACAACAGGGCGGGGCGCGCAACCTCTGTAAGCCATGTCCACGAAGCCTAATAAGCCAAATGTAAACGATGGCACAGAGACAGCACCAGTCGCTGTGCATTGCGCACCGTCGGATATACGTGAGTAAACTTTGGTTTACTACGGACAAGCGCAGCGTGCGTAAACAGGCGATAGAGCCAGGGCCCGCCAAACTAAAACTGTTGTCGGGAGTCAACCACCGAAACGGAAGCGTAAACCGTGGTCCCGTGCCCGTGTGTCGGCCCAGGGAGCCAGTGGGCCGAGGACGGACGCCGCGGCCCAGCCAGGCCGCGGAGGTCGAATGAAAAAGAGGGAGCCCATCCCCCCCTCCGCGCCGCCAAGGCCCTTTGTGAGCCGGTGGCGCTGCGCCACGTGGCTACCCGCGGCGCACCTGAGGAGAGGATGCGCCCCAGCGAGTGTTCCAGATCTTCTCTCCTCCACATTCAACAACGGCTCGTCCCGCCACAGTAATCTCTCCATCTCGCCCTATCTCCGTGACAGCGCGAACCCATGCATGCATTTCGTAAGTATTTGTTTGACCCGGCTGGAGTACAGACGGTGCCTGTGCTCTCCCACGTCCACGTGTGACACTTCAATTCTTCATTGTTGCACGGACACGTTTGAACACCGCGCGAGTGTAGAGTCTTGCACCGTGCTTGCTCCCGCACGGCCGCCGTCGCCGCAGGTCTCTCTGGAGCCCAGCTCGCGGTGCCGCTAGCCGCCGTGCGCCGGCCCGCTCCCCTCGCATTTGTGTGTGACCCTTGGCCTAATTATGGCCATTAGACGACGTAAGGCACGACCACAAAGCCTTCCAAGGCCAGGACGCTCGTATCACGAGATAACTAGCTACGCTTTGAATCCACAGCTAGAGAGATCGAGATCGAGCAACGTAAGTCAACCGCGCTGCCAGCATGCATCATACATCTGCAGCCTGCAGGTTGTGAAGAGTAGCAAGGAGGAAGAGCTCGAGGCTCGCGGGGTGAACAAGGCATCTGGTAATGGCATCGCTGCAGCTGACGCGGTCGTGGCCACACTGGTAGTAAACCATTGGACTCGCCAAACTAAAGAGGCTACGCACAACAGGGCGGGGCGCGCAACCTCTGTAAGCCATGTCCACGAAGCCTAATAAGCCAAATGTAAACGATGGCACAGAGACAGCACCAGTCGCTGTGCATTGCGCACCGTCGGATATACGTGCGTAAACTTTGGTTTACTACGGACAAGCGCAGCGTGCGTAAACAGGCGATAGAGCCAGGGCCCGCCAAACTAAAACTGTTGTCGGGAGTCAACCACCGAAACGGAAGCGTAAACCGTGGTCCCGTGCCCGTGTGTCGGCCCAAGGAGCCAGTGGGCCGAGGACGGACGCCGCGGCCCAGCCAGGCCGCGGAGGTCGAATGAAAAAGAGGGAGCCCATCCCCCCCTCCGCGCCGCCAAGGCCCTTTGTGAGCCAGTGGCGCTGCGCCACGTGGCTACCTGTGGCGCACCTGAGGAGAGGACGCGCCCCAGCGAGTGTTCCAGATCTTCTCTCCTCCACATTCAACAACGGCTCGTCCCGCCACAGTAATCTCTCCATCTCGCCCTATCTCCGTGACAGCGCGAACCCATGCATGCATTTCGTAAGTATTTGTTTGACCCGGCTGGAGTACAGACTGTGCCTGTGCTCTCCCACGTCCACGTGTGACACTTCAATTCTTCATTGTTGCACGAACACGTTTGAACACCGCGCGAGTGTAGAGTCTTGCACCGTGCTTGCTCCCGCACGGCCGCCGTCGCCGCAGGTCTCTCTGAGGCCAGCTCGCGGTGCCGCTAGCCGCCGTGCGCCGGCCCGCTCCCCTCGCATTTGTGTGCGACCCTTGGCCTAATTACGGCCATTAGATGACGTAAGGCACGACCACAAAGCCTTCCAAGGCCAGGACGCTCGTATCACGAGATAACTAGCTACGCTTTGAATCCACAGCTAGAGAGATCGAGATCGAGCAACGTAAGTCAATCGCGCTGCCAGCATGCATCATACATCTGCAGCCTGCAGGTTGTGAAGAGTAGCAAGGAGGAAGAGCTCGAGGCTCGCGGGGTGAACAAGGCATCTGGTAATGGCATCGCTGCAGCTGACGCGGTCGTGGCCACACTGGTAGTAAACCATTGGACTCGCCAAACTAAAGAGGCTACGCACAACAGGGCGGGGCGCGCAACCTCTGTAAGCCATGTCCACGAAGCCTAATAAGCCAAATGTAAACGATGGCACAGAGACAGCACCAGTCGCTGTGCATTGCGCACCGTCGGATATACGTGCGTAAACTTTGGTTTACTACGGACAAGCGCAGCGTGCGGTAAACAGGCGATAGAGCCAGGGCCCGCCAAACTAAAACTGTTGTCGGGAGTC